>JAPYZC010006929.1:0-11456 GCA_030522665.1 Ichneumoninae sp. A BG-2022a | reverse complement strand
ATAAGGAAAAAAATGTCAAACTGTACAGCGAGAAAAAATATGTATTAAAATCAAATAAATTTCGATCTTCAAATGACGTTTATTAAGATAAAAGAAATGTTTACTTGCGTCAACAAAATTCTTATTAGATTTAAATAACGGCTATTCTTTAGCGTAAGAAAAAAATTATTCAGTTTTATATTCTTTAAAATAAAGATTTGTTCGAGCCAAAGAAATCATATATTTGACTTCAAGATAAACGCGAGCATTGCAGTTGATAACGGATCTGTATGCTTATTTAACAATAAAACATTGCTTGTTGATGCTTAGTTGATAGCAAAAATGACTTATTCAACAAATCTGCGTCATTCATATATCACATTATTCCCATACGATCAAAAGCAGCACGTCTATCACGAAGTAAATAAAAAAAATTATTTGACATAAATATCTGTTAATTAGATCCAAATTAATATCATTAAATGATAAAAATGACACTATCAAACAAATAATTATATTAGAAATTAATAAACGTACTATTAGGTTATGAAGCAAGTAAACATTTTTTTTCATCTTTAATACATTTTCTTTGGCTAGAATAAACTTTTTTTGGGTGTACACAGTAAAAAATTATTTCGTAAAATTGAAATGTAAAGTTTCGTAAAAATAATGAAAGTAAATAAGTCACGTACTTGTCTGATCGGGTTTGAATATACAAAACTGTCCCTTTATTTCCCGTGTCATTGACAATTTTAGTTTGTTCTTTTGTTTGTAAAACTAGAGTCGGATGGTGCGATCGGAAAATCAATAAATCTAGTATTTACATTCGAGCTGCAAAAGGAGGAATCCGTCAATAACGTATCATTATCAATGTCAATATCATATAAAAAATTGTGGGCGTTTGTTGACAATGTGTTGTTGTAAAAAGTCCAAACTTATTTTTTACTGTGTAAGAGAAGAAAAATTACGACATGTGAAATTTTCAAAAATCTTAAGATTACGTTTTTTTTTCAAACTTCATTTTTCGCACTCCACGTAAAATGGCGGTCTTTCTTTACACCGACAGTTCGGATCGCGCGTAATGTCGAAGCTAAGGGCCGCGTACTGAACATAGCGAGCTGCGCGGTAGAGCGGAGCTTTCGACGGTAAGAGCTCCGCTCCAGCAAAAATAAATCCTTGTTTACTATCGACAGCGGCTTGACATCGACGTATATACGAGACGAGCTCGCGAAGAATGAAACACCGTTATTGATATCGTGAAAATTTAACGAAAAGTATGTTTATACACTGCAGCTCGGGGCTGTTTTTTTACCTGTTGGTTGTGTTCGAAATTCGAAATGTTCCTCTTGCTCCTGCGCGGTGCTCAATGCGATGCGAAATACCGCGGTCGGTAATAAAATCTAATCAATTTTTTTTCAACCACGCCAATTATTTGCGCCCAGAAGCGAATTCCTTACATCGAATTAGGCATTGATGTCCCCTTCGCGTGAGAATTTTCTCTTCGAACCGAGCACGCGTTCATCTGGAGACGTTTTTATCAACATTCGGTATAATCCCAAAAATAAATTTACAGAACTTTTTTCCTATACATTCCTGTAAGTTCATCAACTTTTTTCCTATAAATTCCTGTAAATTCATCAACTTTTTTCCTATAAATTCCTGTAAATTCATCAACTTTTTCCTATAAATTCCTGTAAATTCATCAACTGTTTTCCCTGTAAACACCTGTAAATTTATAAACTGTTTTCCTGTAAACTCCTGAAAATTGATAAACTTTTTTCCTGTAAATTAATACATTTTTTTCCTATAAATTCCTGTAAATTCATCACCTGTTTTCCTGTAAACTCCTGTACATTAATAATTTTTTCTCCTGTAAATTCCTGCAAATTTATCAAAGTTCGTCTTCGATCAGCAAAGCGGTCATCCTCGACCTTACCGCCTAGTGTTACCGTCTTGTTTGCCGTTAGTGCCCTCACCGGAAGTGAGAGTTTCGTCTTGGTTCCCGATAGCCCTTTTCCTCGAACGGAAGTGTTGCGGAGGGGAGGAATCCCCCGGCTAGCCGAATCCGCCGTAAATCGTCTATACCGCGCGGACTACAGCGACGCGCATGCGCGTGCGCGTACGGAAATGCGTGCGCGCGACCGCGCATGCGCAGTGTGCGCCGGTGTAGTTTTCAGTCCGTTGTCACAGCACGCGCCACTGAAACGCGACACCGCGGCACCAACCCTTTATCTCTCTTTCTCCTCGAGGTGAGGCCCTACGCGGGTTCCCACCTCGTGTACACACACACACGATGTTGCGACATCCGCACGCGGTTCGTGTATGTCACTCCGCGCGCCGCGCGTGTATGGAGCCGCAAAACGTCATACGTGTCGGATGGCCTGTTCTTGCGCATTGGCCTCTCACCCTCCGTTACGGCCTTACTCTCGCTCCAATATCCCTCGGAAAGTTTGACGATCCGAGGTGAGGCGGCGTTGTATCGGTGCGCCTCACTTCCACGGGATATCCTGTCGCCCCATGGGATTCACCCGAAGTTGACACGCTCTCCTGGCCCGTTCCGTGCCATCCAGCGCATCCGCGAGTTACGATACCTTCCGGATCTTGCCAAAGGGAGAGAGGGTGGGCGGTGTGACGCTGCACCAGGCTGCGCCTGCTCAACAAAATAATAAACATGTATATGTTGTTTTGTACATATATACATACACGGAGGAAAAAAAATTGTTGGATCAACCACATTGATAAAATAGTACAGTTGAATCAACTAAGTTTCGGGCAGGGACGTTCAAATAAATATTTAGGTGGTCCGACAAAATATTTGAATGACCCAAAAATATTTTTGTTAAATCACCCGACAAATTGTTGAACTAACTAATTTTTTTAGCTGTATCAACAAAATCTTTAGCTGAACGTCCCTGCCCGGATCTTAGTTGATTCAACCGTATTTTTTTATCAGTGCAGAGTGCGGTGAGACACACTGCAAAAAAAATGTAAATTTTTAATGTATCAAGATGGAAGTTTTTATGCAAAAGCTGGTACATTAAACTTAATGTAGAATTATGGTGAGAAATTAATATTCTTTTTCGTTGAAATTAATGTAAGTTATTTTAAATAAAGGATTTCCAATGTTTTTAATACACTGAAAATTCATTTTTCGTCGCTATTGTACGTGAAATTTAATATACCAGATTTTGCATAAAAACTTCCAGTATGGACATTAAATTTAATACGGATTTTTGTTTACAGTGTACGGTCAATGGTGTTGTTTGGTTGGTACAAGAAAGATGTTTGAATCGACGAATTTTAGATTGATCGAAGCAAATAATCGATTGACGAAACAATGCTTTATTTGTACCAAACAATCAGCAGATTCGTCATGCGCCACTTGTGGTTAATCCAACAATTTTTTTTCTCGGTGCTTATACATATTTTTTCCTAACGCATGCTCGTAAAATCCCGCTTTCCGTTCCTGTGAAGTGAGCGCAGAGAGGCATTTTTTCGCATCGCGTGCGAGAAAAATACTGCGCATGCGCACAAACGCAATATTCTAGTTTTTCCCGCACTAGTGCGAGAAATACTGCACATGTGGACAAACGAAATATGGTATTTTTCTCGCGATAGTGGGAGAAACTGCCTTTTCGCGCACGTTTTCCAAAAACGAAAAGTGTGATTTTCGTAAATTTGTTAGGAAAAATTATGTGAATGGCAGACTATTGTGAATGCCGCATCCGCCATCGGCTCGTGCGGTATTTCGATACACGTGAAGAACTCCCCTTCTACGCCCTTGCCATACAAATAACTATTGTATATAGTATATATATTATTTGCCTGACTGTGTGGAGAGAACGGATCGGATTCGACTCGTGCCCGAGGCAGGTCTCGTTGATAAACGAAACACAAGACGGTATGTCTTGCCACATACAGAGAACGATAACAGTCGGCCGGGATCGTCGCAATGCGTACAAATTTACAACCAATTTTTTTTTTTTTCTGTCGCAAGCTTTTTTTTATTCGTCGTATTCAGTCAATCGCTTCATTTCTGGACTCGAATATATTTAGATCACTATCGTCCTTTTATTTTTACTTTTTTGTCTTATCGGACACCAACACACGCACACACAAACACGCACACATGGGAGTTTCAAAGATTAAAGGTCGAGACTGTGTATAAATTAATATTTATATCATTAAAGTATTTATATGATATATATACTATATATAAGTGTATTTGTATCAGAGCTGGGCAGTAGTTGAAGTACAAAAGTATTTTTTAGTACATCAAGTACTTTTTTTTACGATTTTGAGTACCAAGTACAAGTACTTTTTGTGTACATGCTCGAATTAGGGATACTCAATGAGTAGCATAACATTCTGTTTCATTTACTATATAATTATCTGCGTAAACATTTTCAACAAGTATCATTTTTATGGGACATTTCTTAACTTTATGTTTTTAAAATTCCATTGAATAAACGGGAAAGTACAAGAACACTGATAAAAAAGAACAGTTGAATCAACTAAGATTCGGACAGGGACGTTCAAATAAATATTTAGTTGGTCGAACAAAATATTTTAATGACTCAAAAATATTTTGGTAAAATCACCCAACAAATTGTTGAACTAACCAATTTTTTAGCTACCAACAAAAATGTTTAGTTGAAGATTCCTGCCCGAATATTAGTTGATTTAACCGTATTTTTTATCAGCGAAGGGACCTTGTTTAATTGAAAGAGATAAAAAGACTTTTTATTATGAATTTTTTGTTTTAATGAAAAAAAGTGAAGAATATATTGAAAATAGCCTCAAAACGGCGAATTGCGAAAATTTCAGTACGCGATTTTTACAGTACGAACTTAACACTACGAACCTAATTGCGAAAAGTACTTGGAAAAGTACTTGCGAAACACTTCAAGGACAAAAGCTACTCGATACTTTGAGTACTTGTGATATTTTGCACTTTGTACTTGAAGTATTTTTTGGTACTTCGCCCAGCTTTGATTATATATCGTATACGAAAATATACACTGAGAGAAGGGGGTAAATATGACTATATCGCTCGAGAGATATTACAATAGCACATAGTAGTACGGAACTAGGATGCCACCTATGTCAGTATCGGACATATAAGAAATTTTCGTAGATATTATGGTAAAAATTCTTGGAAAATCTGGGACTTTTTGCCATAGGTGGCATCCTAGTTGCACACTACCATGTGTATGGTAATTTTTCTTTAATGACCGGTAGTTTTTACTATATCCTTCTCTCAGTGCAAGCGCACACGCGCACGAAAATACAATAGTCGTCAATTTCGAAGATGAAAGAGCGAAACCAACAATAATCTACACGGAAGATCGTGAGAGCCCGAGGACGCATCGACCTGCAAAACTTGTATCGATAAGTCATGCATTCTCTATTCTTTCTTTCTGACATTGAAAAGAATTTGAGATAAAAAAAAACAAGAATTTAATTTTTTAAAAATAAAAATAAAAAACCAAACGGATAGACAAATGCACCGAAAATCGTGACGGTTGTGTAGGACAAAAAAAAATAATTGGCACGGAGGAAACAATTGAGAAAACGATAAAGAGAGAAGTTTCAAAAGGGACAAAAAATAATTATAAAAAAAAATCATTGATATTTCGCTGCGATTGGACACTCTGGATTTTGTTGGTTTCCCTTGTTTTCATTTCAGTTGAGTAGGATTGAAACGTCCCCGTCTCCCCGTATCGATACATTGCATCCGTTAACCCTCTCCGCCCGTTGAACGATTTTTTTTCCTATCGAATACCGTCCGTTGATCTCGTTTAACCCCCGTTTGTCTCCTAGTCGTACGATCCAAAGGTACCGATTGACGAATCGACGGTGCAACGTCGTTGGCGTGTTATCTTCTTAAATGCAATTTGAAAGTAACGCAGCACAATCGGCCAAACACGTTGTACAATCGTTACTAATTAATTCAATTAATTAGTTTGTTAAACTAAAGTCAATTGCGTGATGTTTTTTCTTGTCTGTGTGTGTTTTTGTGTGCCGCTATGCCCTAAATTAATTTGTATTGTTTGTCTTATTTATCACTTGTCAAAAGATCTTCCGTTCAGTGTACTCGTGTTATAATTATATTTACTTTGATCGTATGTGTCGTATCGAAATAATTGATATTATTCCAGTATAGTTTCCACAAATGCGATCGCTCTCGCGCCGAACTCGCTAATACTGCGCAGCTAGAGGCTCTTTGTGATTTTATTTTTTTCACCATGCGGTCGAAACCGCCCACGACCGGATAAATTGTAATTCGATAATGGCAAAGGGCTTCTCTTTGTCCCTATTTTTTTGTTTGTTTCAAAATATTTTGCCTGCTCCAAACGAAAGGTCATGCGGTCAAATAAAAAAAATAATAATAAAAATCTGTGAAAAAGAGCTCGGTTTTGCTGTACAGAGAGGGCGGGTTTGGTGCGGAGCGAACTATTCGAAACTGATACGCGTCAAAGTCGAGGGACTGAGAACGGAAAGATTGAACGATTTTTAAAAAATTAGAAAAAATAAAATAAAAAAAAAACGAAAAATATTCTGAATTTTAGTGAAAACGCAAGGTGTGTGTCTATCGGTTTGGTTTTAGCCCTGAGCAACTGCTCTGAGAGTGGCGGCGACCCGGAAGCCATGCTGGATATTCATCACCAAGGAACCGGAATCGACACTCATCATCAACAGTTTCACAACTCATATGGTAATATCAAAATCAATCATTACACCTAAACCGACCGTGATCTATACCCAATCTATATATATATATATATATATCTACATATGAAAATTGCATATTTAATTAGCAACATAATTATTGCTGCCCTTCGATCACCGAACTTGAATCCTTTGCTTGTAAAGGACAATTGTGTTTTTTTTTTTTTTTTTTTTTAACAATATTTCCATTAGCTAAAAATCGCACCTTCTTCGAATTATCGATTACCTTTCTAAATCCACGAAGAAGAAGAAAAAAAACCTCGTCCACATAACAACACAGTGTGTGCTTTAGAGCAGAGTGAGATTTATTCGAGCACCAACCCTCTCACATAAACCACTGTGTGCGATTTGTACAAAGAAACAAGTCGGTGATGTAATTAGTATCTAGTCAATTTATTATTCCAGCGATTTAACAAAAAATCTGTAGCACAATCGTCGATAATAATTATTTTTTTTTTTATAAAAGAGGGCTTTACAGCAAAGTAGATTAGTTTTCGAAACACGGACTTTCCCTTCGGCTTTCAACGTGTTTTCTATCATTACTTTTGATACCCCCGAGACATCGATATGTTCGCCACTCGAAATAATTTCGCCCGAAAGCCTCACCTGTTATTTTGTCCCAAGCACTCGACAACTATCCGAAAACCATCGATCGACATTCATAAAGTGGTCTACGATATTCCCAGCTGAGTTCCAAACAGAGAAAAAAAAGCAACAGCAATTCCAATCAGAATTGCCATCGCCTAGCTCTCCGCCCTAACAAGCAACGAGGACACCCCCAGCCGCCAACGGGGGGGGGGGGGGGGGGGGGGTGAGGAGGACGAAGAGGACGATGAGGATGGAGGAACCGATATAGTCGAGAGCATTAGGGTTTTGACCCAAGTTAGTCTTCCACGCTATTTTCCGCTCGTTCCCTCCCCCCTCCTTCGCGAACTACCCAGATTACCTCGCCCGACTTCTTCTCCTTCATCATCCCCCGACACATAGGGGAGAGCGGGGCAAAATGGCACAGTGGGGCAAAACGGGATAACGAGACAGAACGCAATTTTCCAACAACTGTTGGATGCCGACGATGGTCCGTGGGGCAAAACGGATTGGAAAATATGTATCCATCGTTGGGACAAAACGGAGCATCCAAAAATTATCATAAGATCGAGTTTCGCCCTCACCCAGAAAAATAATTTATTTCACGACCACCCTTTATTTGGCTCAAGTAAAATATTTATTTGATTTAAATAAACATTTCTTTCATTCAAGCAGCTACTTACTTAATTAAAAAAAAATATTCATTTAAATCAAATAAATATTTTAGTTAAACCAAATAAACGGTGGCCGTGAAATTAATTTTTTATCTGGGTGCTCACCGTCCCGTTTTGGGCGGCTGTGCCATTTTGCCCCGGCCTCCCCTAGTCGAACCCCTCGGCTATAGAGCTCCGCACGCTAAATTTCAATCGGGACGCGTACAAAAGTCGTCGGGCTCTAACTCCGTCCTAACGGTAGAATTCCGCCTTTCCCGAGCAGGGCTGCGACAAGTACGACGAGATACCTCCCGGTTATATCCGGAAGCCGAGTAGGAGAGTAGGCAGGCTACAAACTGCGCGCAGCCCGCACGGATGCGGCGCTTCCCTCGGTAGTTTCTTCTCGCCGCCTCCGCCGCGACTCCTCATCCGAGGAAGCGGTCCGTTTCTCCGGGTCCGCGACTGGGACAGAAACGGCGGCCGGCCGGGGAGCGAGGAGAGCCGTCGCAGCCCGTCGCTACAGCTGCGAAGAGAACACCGCTCCTTCCGCAGGGCGGTCGGCCACCCCTTCGGCGTCCTTTCCCTCGAACCGTCTTCCTCCTTTGCGCGCATTCCCTCTCGTCTCTTTCCGCTCTTCACTGGCGTCTTCCCTTGCACGGCGAAGGGGGGGGGGGACGACGTCCTCCCTTTCCTCGCCGTCGTCGTCCACCTCATTCTCCGATACAACGGCAATGGGTATCGGTTTGTATACAACTCGGCTGGGTTACTCTCTGGTTCTTCTATAGCTCCCGCTGGCGGAGTCTGCAACGCTATGTAACGGCACCACTAGAGGCGTACCTAATTAAACTTGGGTGGAAACGATACCCGCCGCGCATCCCTGCTCATCCGCGTGTTTGTCTGTATATACAGATATATACATATATGTTTATATGCAGAAATGTATGTATACATGTTCATGTGCATAAATGTATGTATATATGTTTATGTGCATATATGAATGTGTATATGTTTATATGCATATGTGTATGTATATATGGTTATATGCATATGTGTATGTGTATATGTTTATATGCATATATGAATCTATATATGGTTATATGCATATGTGTATGTATATATGGTTATATGCATATGTGTATGTACATATGTTTATATGCATATATGAATGTATATATGGTTATATGCATATGTGTATGTATATATGGTTATATGCATATGTGTATGTACGTATGTTTATATGCATATATGAATGTATATATGGTTATATGCATATGTGTATGCATATATGTTTATGTGCATATGTGTATGTATATATGTTCATGTGTATATCTGTATGTATGTATGTTTATGTGCATATATGTATGTGTGGGTGTATTAGACGCGACGGCGATTTTCATTTGCCGTGGATGTGCCGTCGGTTACATGTATATGTATCGCGGACTATGAATCAGCCATGCTGCGGGGACGGTCCCTTTCCCAACGAGAAACTCCTCGAGGGTCGCGCGATGAAATCGCCCCGGTTCGCGAGCCTCCAGCCGAGATTTTCCCAGCAAGACGAAATTTAAGGTGATCGGTCGCTCGAGCGACTTACACTCGGTTTATCGAACGGGGTCGGAAGCGGGTTCACCTCTTGTCATGTCAGAAGGAAGGATTCCATTCGAAATTACCTCTCGCCGGAAGTCGTTATAGCTTGTCGGCGAGATTTTTTTTGTCGGTTAAAGAGTTGAAGTACACGTTTTTTTCACCATTTTTATTTTTTTTCTCCGTTACTGAATCCCTCAGAGACTCCGGTAATTAAGAAATATTGTGATAGGGAGCGTTTAATGTCAGAGCAATTTTATTAAAAATATGATGATAATAATAATAATAATAACATCGGAAATGAGAAACTGTGCGCAGCCGATTAAACTTTCCTCTGCGGCTTTAACGTAAATACCAAAACAAAGTTTTTTTTATTAAAAAATATTTCAAAAACAAAAACAAAATAATGACGAACGAAATAATTATAATATAACAGTAACAGCGTTTATATATATAAATATAAATTTTTTATTATTAGTATTGCATTAAACTATCGGGCAGTCGGGAGTAAAAAGAAGAGAATCAACGGCCAATGAAAAAAACAGATTCTTATTTCTCATTGGCTCATCGATATGACACCGCGAACTATTAATTTGTTTATCGGAATGTGGTTTACTTATGTTTGTTTACACTTTGACTTACATTTTTTTGGTCACAAATATAGGATCGTTTATACAAAGAATCAATATGCCAAATTTGGTTAAGTAATATTTTGTCCTTTCAACAAAAACCGGCGCCTTCGAAAAGACGCCAACGTGGGTCATCGCAGTGAAACGCAAAGTCCCGTTTTACGCGGGGGACAGTCGGGAGTTAAAAATATTTTAAAAAAATACTATATGACTTAAAAATGTGCGAATACTTGCAATTAACTAGCTGAGGGATATTTTAATATTGATTACTGCCCTTTAATTTTTTTGCGTTATTTCCGATATTATCGGTGGGTCATCGCGATAAAACGCATAAGTCCCGTTTTGCGCGGGGGCAGTCGGGGGTTAAAAATATTTTTTTACAAATAGTATATGACTTAAAAATTTGCGAATATTTGCAATTAACTGGCTGGAGGATATTTTAATATTGATTACTGCCCTTTAATTTTTTTTGCGTTATTTTCGATATTATCGGGATCGGTAGAGCGAATTATTTATTTCACTTTTGCCGAGACGTCGGAACAGTGCCCGAAGCGATTTCCCACCGTAGTACATTACCGAGAGAGGGGAGATATAGAGGATTCTCGATCGTTTCGGGATAACGAGGCAAAATATCGAAGTTCTTCGACGCCGCGGGAAGGTTGCGCGCACGGGAAAACTAATTATAGCTTCGCACTAATGCAATTAATGGGTATCGTGGGTTGTTCCTTTGGGTCTTTGATGTCGCGTTGCTTAAAATTCCGTTAGAGGCGATGCTACCGCCGTGTGCGGTAACAAACAACGAAACCGTGCCTGGGGACGGTTTCACTTCGATAGACGCGATGCACCTGTCCGTGCCAGAAATCATCTTTGCAAACTAGCGTCGTAACAAAAATATTTCGATAATTTACCAACAAAAATGTCATCAACTGCTCGTGCCAGAAGTCATCTTGACAAACTAATGCCCTAACAAAATTATTTCGATACAGAAATGATCTCGGCAAACTTGCGACGTAAAAATATTATTTCGATAATTGATCAAACAAATTTGTCAACCTGCCCGTGCCGGAAGTCATCTTGGCAAAATGGCGCTGTAACAAAAATATTTCGATAATTTACCAACAAAAATGTCATCAACTGCTCGTGCCAGAAGTCATCTTGCCAAACTAATGCCGTAACAAAATTATTTCGATAATTGATGAAACAAATTTGTCAACCTGTTCGTGCCAGAAATGATCTCGGCAAACTTGCGACGTAAAAATATTATTTCGATAATTGATCAAACAAATTTGTCAACCTG
>JAPYZC010006927.1:0-11706 GCA_030522665.1 Ichneumoninae sp. A BG-2022a | reverse complement strand
ATCCCAAAATGTTATTCGTTTCCTTTATGTTAAAATTTGTTCAAAATCGTAATTTTCAAGTATTAGATAAAATTCTGAAAAAATTCATACGTATTCAGAAAAATTAACAAATCAATTTCGTAATAAAAAGAAATTTGGTTGACGGGTAATTTGTTGCACAATTCTTTTTTTCAGTAATTTGTTATGAACATTCTGAAATTATTATTATGCACAATTTTTTCAACACCTTTTATATGCTAGAATTTTTTCAGATTTTTTTCTCATCGAGAAGTTTTTGTAATCTTTGTCTTTTTTTCTCTCGAACTTAGGCGGCGTCAGTCATTGTGCTAGTACTACCTTAAATTATGATTATTCATCTGAATAAATGTTTTTATGATTTCGCTTCCTCATAGAGGAAGCTGTTTTCATAAAATTATCCATCTATATAAATGTTTCTATGATTTTGCTTCCTCATGGAGGAAACCGTTTTCATAAGATAAAAGCGTGCAAAGTGATTTGCACAGTTCCTCATGTTTTACCTTTTTGTATATAACTTCGTCTATGATAAATTCCTTTGTTCCATTTTGGCTAACATTAATCTTATCAGCAGCTTCCATAAGCTTGATTTTTTTCAGATTTTTATCCGATCGAGAAGTGTTTGCAATTCTCTTTTACTCCTCTCACATTTAGTCGTCGTCAGTCATTACGCTAGTACTACCTTAAAAAATGGATATTAATTGTTGCTTTGACGAATGCTCATTGTCGCAGGTACTATCGTGGTGCCGTCGGAGCGTTGCTGGTCTACGACATAGCGAAACACCTGACGTACGAGAACGTCGAGAGATGGCTGAGGGAGCTCCGAGATCACGCCGATCAGAACATCGTGATAATGCTCGTCGGTAACAAATCCGATCTCAGGCATCTCCGGGCAGTGCCGACGGACGAGGCGAAGGCCTTCGCCGAGAAGCACACGCTCTCCTTCATCGAGACTTCCGCACTCGATTCAACCAACGTTGAGACAGCCTTTCAAAATATTTTAACGGGTAAAACGTAGACACAACGTATCTTCCGTTATTTCTTTATTTATTTTTTCATCATAATCGACAGATTCTCCAGATCGGCAACGAATTCTCCGTCGTGCAAATTTTGGGAGGGCTAAGATGGACGGAAACGCAAATGCCATCGTCATTTCTATCAATATAAAAGAAAATATTAAACTGATTTTTTTTTCTTTTTCTAAACAGAAATCTACAGAATTGTATCGCAGAAACAGATGCGAGACCCACCGGAAGGTGACACGATCCGGCCACAGAACGTAGAACCCATCAACGTTAAACCAACAATGAACTCCGATGGAATGCGTAAGCAGTGCTGCCAGTGACTCGACTCGCTGTTTTACAAGTGAGTAAACCAAGCTCGCCGCTCGCCTTTCCTCGCACCGTATCTTGATCGTATACACCACCGGCCGTTCCTGTGAGTTCCGAACGGGCCTCTCGAGACTATTGTCTCTGCGGTTTTCGCGCTACGCGGAGAAACGCGATATTATGGACATAAAGTGACCCCCATCGGAAGTATTCGACGGGCCACGGTGATTACGGAAATTGTTTGACCATTGTTCGCCCGCATAAATATTAATTTATCGTCGCTCAATGGAACATTGATACATTTTTTTTACCTCATATTATTAAAGTTGTTGGTATTTTTTAGGTTTTTTTAATTGCAAACTTTTTGCGACTCGTACTGCGAGTCAACATGTTGTTCCTCGCTGAAACCGTTCGTTGTTTTAAATGGTTCAATGAAGTATGCATTTTTTTACGTCATATTACACAAATTTTGCTTCCTAATGGAGGAAGCTTTTCATGATTGAGACCTGTTTCGAGGTTTTATGCGATTTTGAAATGTTTGAAAAAAGGTCGTGGTAGCTCTAACTTGCGTAAATTTCGAACGATCGTCCTGAAATTGCACATAAATATAATACTATGACCAAAGATCTTTGGAATTGAATTTGGCCAAAATCTATCGAAGCAGTCAGATTTTATGGAATTTTGATTTTTTTGAAAAACTTCTACAAACTGTCTAATTCGAGTAAATACGAAGGTATCGAGCTCAAATTGGACATGGGAATGGACTAACACTATACAATGTTTCGTATTAAATTTGTTTTGTATTTTTTTAATCTTTTTTTTTTACTTGAAAACTTTTCGCGATTCGTATGGCGAGTTAACATGTCGTTTCTCGCTGAAATCGTTCGGAGCATCGTATGTTTTAAATGATTCAATGAAAATATAGATGCATTTTTTTTACGTCATATTACACACATTTTTTGTATTTTTAATATTTTTTTTTTACTCGCAAACTTTACACGATCCTTTCGTCGAAAATGTTGTTTCTCGCTGGAATCGTTTTGCAGTACCGTATGTCTTCAACTGTTCAGTGAAACATTGATACATTTTTTTAATCTCATATAATTCATATTTTGGTATTTTTTATTATTTATCTTTTACTTGCAAAAATTACGCGACCCTTTCGTCGAGGTAACATGTTGTTTCTCACTGAAATACAATAATCGTCTAAATACTCGTTAACATTTTTTTTCTTCGTAGAGACAGCAGTAGCAGCAGCAGTAAGAGGAGGGAGGGAGGATGAGGATACGGAGTAAGAGGAAGAAAGTGGTGGCTAGTGATAGATACGTCAGGTGCGTTGAGGCGCGCGGCTAAGACTATGTGTGCGGGCCTTTACTCTCGTAATACTAAGGAGAAATAAGAAGACGAAGGAGGAGGAGGTGGCGATGAATGCAGGACTACGACTAACGAGGATCACGAGTGTGTTTCGCCCTTCCCGATATGGAACATCATTCAACATCATCCTACTCTTCGAAATCCATCAAACTGCCATCCTACAAGATAACGAAGAAAAATTATCCAGCAGAAAGATTAAGAAAAAAAAAAAGTTAAAAAATAAATAAAATGAATATCTCGATCGTCGACAATTGTAGCATAATACGCGACGTGTTCGTTCCATCGATCTCTGTCACACTTTCATCTTTCTGACTCTCTGCCGCCCACGCCCTCTCTTCCCTATCATTATATAGGCAAAACAAAACAAAACGAAAACAACAAAAAATTAAACAAAATATATGGGTATGTATATATAAGCAAACGGAACAGCAAGCAATTTGTATATATACATATGTCATATATCATCGAAAAATACAGATACACACACAGCCACACACACACACACACACATACACGTACACTCATACACATTCAAAGAAAAGAACAAAAACAAATGAAATGATATGAAAAATAAAACAAACAGAAAAAAAAACACCCACACACGTATATTAATTATGTTACGATAATTAAATGTTGTATTACAGCTTCTTGTAATACATAATAATTATTATAATTATTTCTCCTCTAAGCATTAATAGTGTGTGTGAAAAAAAAGTGGAAAGAAATAAGCACCGCATATTGTATCGAGAAAAAAAAAACGAAACGATTTGTAATAATATATTTAACGACTAACAAAACGGTGAATTGTGAATTGTAGTTGCACGCGCTCTTTTACGGGGGAAAGATAAAACAATTTAGAGAATGAAAAAAAGAAAGAGAAATGAATAATTGACTAGACCGACTCTAAGTATCAAACACGAAGAATCATTTCTTTTACGCGAGAGAGAAGAAGGAAAATCGGCAAACACCTCGTTGCTCACTGTCTGTCGCTGCTGTTCGCGTAGTTATTGTAAAACCTAACATAAAAAATATTATTGTTCACTCCGTTACCGCTGCAGGCACTCCGACGAAATGCGCTCCATTTTTTTTTCTTTTTTTTTGCGCCGATACCGAGCTTTTTTTTCTTTGCTACTAACGCGAAGATGCTGAAAAAGAAAAATTAAACAAAATTAATAAAATATGAGAAAAGTATTTTCCATGTTTGAGGAGTGTAAAATGCTTCATTTGTAAAAAAAAAAAAATTACATACGTACTTGCCGTTTATACATTTATTTATCGATAAAAACTTGGTTGAAAAAGAAAAAAAAATGTTTGTTTCTTTAAGCCTAATATTGCGAGTGAATGTGCGAGCAGCAAGTAAATTTTTGTTACTTCAACACGGATAATTCTTTTTTTTAATATACAAAAAAAATCGTTTCCGATTTTTTTATCGTATCTTATTTTTTATTTTTTTGCGGAAAAAAGTAAGAATGGTTTGGGAACTAAAGTAAGTGTAAGGATAGCCTATTTAAATTAATAGATTATCGAGAATGGAAATGATCTAGCTGTGAGATATTATTTTTCATTACGTTATTAATAAATTGCGTTGACTCGTGTGTTGGGTCAAAAATTGGCGATGAAAGTAATTTTGCAAAAAGCGTGCCCTCTGCTACGTCAACGAAGGATGAAAGAAATAAAAAGGAAACACAAGTAGAAATAGATTTAACGACGAATTTTGTCGAGAGCATTGTAAATTGAAAATATCTGCTTATGTGCACTGAAAAAGGTATAAAAAAAGCTAACACAAACTAATAACTTTGAGAGTTATAGGAACTGAATTTCGTGTCCTACAAATATCATAGGGGTAAAAAAGCAACTCCGATTTTTAACTTGGATTACTATACGCCGCGATAAAAAAATCTATAAGCCCATAATTAAAAGAAAAAAAACAACAATTTTTTGTGGTTCGATCTTGAAGCGATTACGGACTCGTAAGATTCTTATTAATTTTCTCAGCCTCGCAGCCTGCCTGCCTCCCACCCTCGCCCATGTACGTAGATCGTAACTCTGTCAAGAGTCTTTTCTTGGGAATTCTTAAAAAAAAGAAAAGAAAAAAAAAGCGGATAAAAATAACTAATGCGGTTACTACTAGAACGATGAGAGAAAACACCAGTTTTTACTTTATTTCTAAGCGACATTACATTACAAGGAAGGATTATAAAGTTAAGAGGAAAACAAAAAACTTACGAATAACGATGATTATAAAAAAAAATTACAAAAAAATATATATACATCACGAAGTTCTTTATTATTACCCGCGTTGAAACTTCAAAAAATTTACGTATGTGCCATTCCTTATGGTATTTCGTTTTTTTTCTTTTTAATAAAAATTTCACAGACCAGCAAAATTGTGACAAACTGCAGTTCGTGATTTATAAACTTATTTTACAGTCACAATTTTGCTGATTTAAGTTTCGAGTTACATCCTACGAATTCGTTGTCTACGAGGACAAGACGCCGAATTATTTTATGTTACACTATTGTCTTTAGAGTTTGTCTCGTTTGGAAGGTATAAAACAGCTACGAGCGCAATTTATTTTCAACAGTCGCAAGTAATTGATATATTAATATAACTAACGATCCGTCTGATCAATGACAGTGGTCACACCTGAACACACTGCCAAATTGCTCGAGAACTTAAACGAGTGGCTTAAAAAAATGCAATCGCCGTTCATTCGGGATTGAAGCTTTGAAAAAAGTATCGTGTTTCTCGTCCCCAAATTTTGCCAAAAAAAAAAAACAAACCTACTTATTGGGAGACAAAGTTTTGGAGTCTGCTATCAATAATCTTTGTACACGCTAAAACGATGATTGTGTTGAAAACATTGCAGAACGAAAAATCTGGAAAAATGTGAGATAATATCCCAATTTTTTCACGTGATCTTAAATAAATTATATCGGCTCGGTGTCCGGACCGATAATATTGATATCGCGAACATTTTTATCTGCATTCGAAAATGTAACTTTTTAAAAATCGTAATCACAATTTTTCCGCGCGCTCCCGCCGACTGGAATAAAATTCGACCGCTATATCTCATTTTCGTGGATGGGCGGGCACGAATGCTATCGTATAATTGGCTAAGCTGTCGGCGACCAACAGCTACGAGTTAGAATATATCGAAGCGGGCTCGAGACGAACGGTGTTCCTCTGCGAAATGCCGGTTGAATCGTTCTTCTGTCTCCACTCGAGCCATCTCGCCAATTCGGGACTGATCGTGGCGTCGCTCGCGTCCGTGCGAGCTTCGAGCTGTTGATAGTAGGATTCCCTTATCAGACGCAACGTTTGAACGTTTCTGTACGGCAAGTGTGTCATGGGATCAAGATATTTCGCTGGAAGTCTGCAATACACGTAAAACACAATGATATAAGTGACTTTCATGAAGACTGAAGCAAAAAAATTATTGTATATAAAAAATGCAAACGATGAGAAAAAAAAAGATCAAATAATTATGACGGATCGCGATTAATCAAGAAAAAAAGCATTCCTATGATGAAGAACAATTCAGAAAAGTAATATTCAGCGATTTGTTAATGTTCAACTATTTCATACGAAAAAGTATTTTGGCAACGATTTCATACGAAAAAGTATTTTGGCAGCAATTTCATACGAAAAAGTATTTTGACAACGATTTCATACGAAAAAGTATTTTGGCAACGATTTCGTATGAAAAAGTATTTTGGCAGCGATTTCATACGAAAAAGTATTTTGGCAACGATTTCATACGAAAAAGTATTTTGGCAACGATTTCATACAAAAAAGTATTTAGGCAACGATTTCGTACGAAAAAGTGTTTTGGCAACGATTTCATACGAAAAAGTATTTTGGCAACGATTTCATACGAAAAAGTATTTTGACAACGATTTCATACGAAAAAGTATTTTGGCAACGACTTCATACGAAAAAGTATTTTGGCAGCGGTTTCATACGAAGAAGTATTTTGGCAGCGATTTCATACGAAAAAGTATTTTGGCAACGATTTCATACGAAAAAGAAGTTTCCCACTCGAGACAAATTCACCGGAGATCGGAAGTTTTTCTTACCTCGTGATAGCGCATAGGGAACGCAACGTCGGCCTCGGTGGTGGCCTCTTCCGGAATGCTTTCAGCAGCAATCTTTCATTCTCAAAAGTGACGAAACTCCGCTCGTAGAATGCTCCGGTTTCGTTCGCTTGAATCTCTGATTTTTTTCGACTATCCGAACATCCTGAAGTGGATTTTGTGATCAATTCGTCGGACTCCTTTTGCTTCACGGTTTCTTTGCAATTCGTCGATTCGCTGTTAACATTTATAAAATCCATGTTTTTAATCTGTTCGATATTGAGATAGTAACGCATGATATATCTATCATTTTAGTTCTTACGTCTCCGCGTCCGTTTCAGCGAAATTCTCAGCGGGAGTTGTGGCAACAGATTTTTCCGTGGAGTCCTCAGAGTCGGCGTTAATCTTGCCCGCTTCTTTCTCACCCGTCTTATTGGGAAGAACGATCACCGGCATCGACAACGATTGATAACGAATCATGGGCTGCGAATGAGTTTTCCTAACGGCTCGCGTGTTTTTCTTCTCGTTCTCCAATTTTTGATACTTTTCTGTAAAGTTTCATCGGATTTAATTAAAAATAACGTATCAGCGATATACGATCAAAGTGCCGTCGAAATTCTGATCCGATGTTCCGTTTCTGAGAAAATCGAGGATCAAGATTCCACTTCCATTCGGCACATTAGCGTAAGGTAAACGGCCCAGTTTCCGCCATTAATCGCAATTTATACTAATAATAAATACAGTGTACGTTAAATACAAAAAGACGGCATGTGGAAAAGCGGTTTACTCTCGATTAATGCCGCGATACGTATATTTTTAATAAAATATTCCCTTTAACAATTGAAGATGGCGGAAACTGGGCATAAAGGTGGCAAAAACTGGGCCGTTTACCTTAAGTATTCTTGGCAGCGTCTCGCTTTGAAAAATAATTTCTCGAAGCACTTGGCTTCGAGACGCTGCCGCAGTCTCTTGTTACCAATGGATCGATATTTACAATTTTATTTTTTGTGATTGTACCTAAAGATTTAATGTTAATCTCCTCAGTGAGCAGAGCCTCCTCCAGCAGTTCTTCCTGCGTCGGTTTCCACGTCTCGTGTCTGACTACCTTCACTTTTTTCTTTTGATCCTCGTTTCTTTCGCGCAAACGTTTTTGCGTGGCCGCCGATTTTGCTGCGGTCGAGCGACGGATCGATTTCCTTTCTTGAAGATATGCGACAAAAAATTGTTTCTATTTATACGATATGTTGTAAAATTTCTTGTTAAATTTTCAAACCGGAAGCGATGTTTATACGATATGTTGTAAAATTTCTTGATAAATTGTCACACCGGAAGCGATATCATACCGGAAATACGTCTCTTCCGGTTTAAAAATATCTTCTTTCAACCGGATCTTATGTCATACCGGAAATACGTCACTTCCGGCTTAAAAATATCTTCTTTCAACCGGAAGTGATGTTTATACGATATGTTGTAAAATTTCTTGATAAATTGTCACACCGGAAGCGATATCGTACCGGAAATACGTCACTTCCGGTTTAAAAATATCTTCTTTCAACCGGAAGTGATGTCATACAGGAAATAGGTCACTTTCGGTTTTAAAATCACATTTTTCTATCGGAATTGACGTTATATCGGACATACGTCACTTTCAGTTTAAAAATCCCATTCTTCAACCGGAAATGATGACGTATCAGAAATACGTCATTTTCGGTTTAAAAATCTCATTCTTCAACCGGATGTGAGGACGTACTGTAAATACGTCACTTCCGGTTTAAAAATCTCATTCTTCGACCGGAGGTGACGACATACCGGAAATACGTCACTTTCGGTTTAAAAATCTCAATCTTCAACCGGAAGTTATGACATACCAGAATTACGTCAACTTTCCGTTTAAAAATCTCATTCTTCAACCGGATGTGAGGACGTACCGGAAATACGTCACTGTAGGTTTAAAAAAGTAATTCTTCAACCGGAAGTGACGTACGTCTGGTATAACGAGTATTTTAAATTCCATCGTCCATAGCAAGGATGAAGCGACCCAGCCATGAAATCTGCTAGAAAATAAATAAAATGAACATCGTCAATGCAGCGTTTACCTGTGCTGTCCAACAGAAATCTGTCGTATTTAGGAATTTTTGGTTTCTTCTGTTTCGGCGTACTCTGCGGTTGAGCCGACACGACTTTGGGCTCTTTGTAAGCTTTCGTGACAAGCCTGCGTTTCTTCTTCGGCCCTTCCTGCTCCGGATCCGAAACCGGGTCGTCGTTCTCGTCTATACTGAAGTCCGAATCCACTTCGTCCTCTCCCTCGTCCTCTTCCCTGTTTCGAGTAAAAAAAACCATCGTATTAGAAAGTAAAACGATTTTTCTGAACAAATAAAAAAAAATAATAAAAACTCACATGTAGTCGTGATCTTGTTCGACCTCCTCGAAACCTCCGTAGGTAGTTTTGTAAAAGTCATCCTCTTCCTCCTCGTTCAACAACTTTGCCATTTTACTTCCAGCATTGCAGCGTCTTTCCCTCGTCGAAGCCATGATTGTATTATTTTGTTCGTATATTCTCAAGCTTCACTCGATTTCTCTCTCGAAAGGGTATTTTTTTATTTTTTCCCCACAAAATTCCTTCGAAGAAATATTATTTCAACATCGAAACACTCGCATCGAGGCAGCTCGGAATTTTGTTCCTTCGCATCGTCTCGAGAGTACGTCAAACATACCCAGAATGTAACCTAGAATTCAACGAGTGTTTCGTACGAAAATGTTCGTCCCTTAAATTACAACACGCAACAAAATAAACGCTCTTTCAATCCAGACCAGAGATGTCCGACAAATTTTTCTCGTCAGCGAAAGTCTCGCAGACGCAACGAGTATCGGTGAACAACAATTTTCGTAAACAAAATTTCTGCGAAACTTCGAAATGTTTGCTGCAGGAACTGACCATATCGGTCGGCATCCGAGCGAGGAATAACGAAGGCTTCTCCTCTTCGAGCCAGTCGGCAATGCAGAATCGTTCAACAAAACAAAGCCCAACAAAACCGACCAAACTCCGTCGTTTATCGAAGAGTGCACGAAAATCTTGGCTTACTTTGATCGTCACGTTCTTCCGAGTGTTTCTCAACCGGGACTATCGTACGTATGATTCAACGAAACAACGTCGCTCGCTTTAACTTACCTCCGTACGCATTTAAGACCTTGCAAAAAAAAAAACATTATTAACCTCAACATTGTTCGCAGCGAATACGTAAATGCATTGCCTAAAGAGAAAACGTTGTTTCTCATCGTTACATGTTACTAAGTTTATTCGATATTTCAGCCCTTTAAATCGGATCGTCGTGCGCAGTTCGAAGTACCAAGACGTAAACATGTGGACTCCGCGTCATGCACTGCGTCTGCTGACGTCCAGGTCGTTCTTCAAAGAATCTTCGCTATTGTCCGCGAGCAGACCCGCCGGAAACATTCCATCGTCTCTTCGGGCGCCGAGTCAAAGGCTCGATGTCCATACGAGCAGTGCAATTCGCGCTCCCGAATCCCAGACAGCAACGGCGAGAAAGCCCTTGGGAAAGCTGGAAGGAAGGATGAAGTTGTCGTTCACGTGCAAGCGTTGCGAAACGAGAAACACGAAGATCATAACGAAATTGGGCTACGAGAAGGGCGTGGTGATAGTAAGATGCGACGGCTGTAACAACAATCATCTCATAGCCGACAATTTGCGGTGGTTCACCGATCTCCACGGGAAGACCAACATCGAGCAGATACTCGCGGAGAAGGGCGAGACCGTGCGCAAGATACGCAACAACGCCGATGGTTCCATAGAAGCTATAGAGCACGAGGATTTCCGAATGGTCGTACGAAAGAGCCCCGAGAATGAGAGCGTCGCGAAGTCGGAACGAGTTCCGGCCGGGCCGGAAGTATCGACGAAGAGCTGATTTTTTTTTTTTTAGAAAATTCACGTTTATTCGGATAAATTCGATGATAACGCAAGTGTTTCTCGGACATTTTGTAATCGCTCCGTATCTTATGTCCGTCGACGCAAGTTACGCTGTTCGCAGATGGAAATTCGAAGGCCGTTTGAAATAATTTTTAACGCCAGATATATATTTTCATTTTCGTTTGTATAGAAACTCTCTTTATAGTAGAAATCGATCTTTGGTCCTCTATCAAAATACTTGGGTATAGTTTTGTGATGGATTTCTTTAAATGGCTATTACAAAACTAGATG
This sequence comes from Ichneumoninae sp. A BG-2022a, assembly GCA_030522665.1. NCBI lineage: Eukaryota > Metazoa > Arthropoda > Insecta > Hymenoptera > Ichneumonidae > Ichneumoninae sp. A BG-2022a. The sequence goes on along the minus strand of JAPYZC010006927.1, from coordinate 696 downwards.
AGATTTTTCTATCCCGATCTTCGATCGACGCGATTCGTGGTATCTCGGATCGGAGACCGCGACATGTAAAATAAACGATATATATATATACTATATATATATATATACATATGTACAATAAAACTACAGTTAAGGTAATATCTTCAGTACGATATACAAAATAGTCATATGTAAAAAAAAAAACAAATATATACCTCAACGAGCTAAATATTCGTAACGAAGCTTAAAAGACGATCCTATAATTAAAATGAATATCAATTGAATCTTACGATAACTCGTCCACAATCTTGTCAAAAGTGAAATTCTCGTCGAAGTCTGTCCGACCTCCGCGAAGTTTGAAAATCGTAGAGTTGCGCTAGTCGATTGTCAAAACTCTTTTCTCCAGAGTTCCAAGATCTCTAAGAAGTAATTAACAGCGGTAAAAACTTTTCGTCCGGCGGATTCTGAGAGATTCGCAACAACAACAAAATTGTCCCGGAGCTCCGAAAGCTCCGACGATGAGCAGGGTTATTATTTGGCAGCGTACATTCGTTTCTCGGAGGACAGAGATGACTCGATAGATCGTACGATCGGATCGAGTTCCCGTGGCTCCGGTTCAGGGCATGTGGCACAGACTCAGTCGGTAACAAATCGCCTTCCCTGTTTTCTCCAAAACGATTGATCCGACGAGCAAAAGCAAATTAGGTTTTCATACTT
>JAPYZC010006923.1:0-11372 GCA_030522665.1 Ichneumoninae sp. A BG-2022a | reverse complement strand
TGAATTATGAATTATGAATTATGAATTATGAATTATGAATTATGAATTATGAATTATGAATTATGAATTATGAATTATGAATTATGAATTATGAATTATTGGAATCTGCGTAGTGTCAAAAAAACAATTTTCCATTGGACAATTTTGTTGCAGAGAACGACTCGAGAACGCTGCTATCACTGGACATACCTTCCGTCGGAATTTACAACGGCTGCACCCGTCTGGACGGAGCCTTTGGAAAAATGAATTGCGGCGATTTCAATTTAAACGGTTTCGCGACAAAATCCGATATATTTCCGGGATGCTGGAAGGCTTCCCTCTTCTTCCTGTCGCTTGGATTGTCGGTGATGGCAGTCAGCGTATTTGCTGCCTTTCTCGGCTACTGCGTCCAGAGCGTATGCAGAAAAAGTATATTCAACCTCGCGGGAATGGTCCAGGCTATCGCAGGTAAAGTCATCTTCGCCTCTTAAAAAATGCAAAAAAATAAAATACAAAATAAAAAAATTCAATTAATTTTTCTTATTCTTTAATATTTTATTAGCAATTTTCTACGTCCTCGGCGTCGTCCTCTATCTCGGTGGATTGGGCACGGAGAGAGTTAAACTAGTCTGCGGCTCCCAGGCCGACGCTTTTTATCTCGGTAACTGCACGCCCGGTAAGAAATAAAATAAAATAAAATACAATAAAAATAAAACTTTGAAATAAATTTCAAAAAATGCTCTCCACCTTTTTCGTCATCACGATAATTTTTCGTTTCAGGCTGGGCATTCTACAGTGCCGTGATCGGTATCGTACTTACGATCGTTTGCGCGCTGCTCAGCGCCCAAGCCGAAAAATCCACGGCCAGTGACAAGGTCCAGGATAAGATGAACGAAGGACAGACGCTTATCTGCCTCGCGTGAATGGATGGGACCGACCGAGGATCTCTGTACCATTTTCTCATGAGATTAAAAAAAAAAGAAAAACACAATGTATTCGTTGATCAACAGATGGACGAAGCTGTCCAAGTCTGATTTTTTCTTTATCTTTTATTATTCAGTCACAATCATTTCTCTAAGTGTACACTCGTTGTTAGACGGAAATATATAGTATATATATGTATATATATATGTATATATATACACACATATATATATATATATAATAGTAATAATTTATACTCGCGAGAGTGGTCACGAGATTTGCAAGAAGCACCTTAAAAACTATTTTCCTATATACGTACGAATGACTCATCGGAAAAAGTATAAAAATCGGTATCGAGGGGGGGAAAGGATTAAAATTCGTGTAAATAGAAATTAAATAGAGAGATAAAACTTACGTTTTTAACGCCAATTTCAAAAGAAGTCTATTACAATTAGTTATTCTATTAATCGTGTCGCAGGTGTGCAGGATACTATTTTGTTTATTTTTTTTCATATTTTGTCTTTTTTTTATCGAGCAGTTTTTTTTCAGTTCGACGTCCGATCCCGAAACCGGGATCGTCATCCGCCGGAATCGTTCAATTGCCGTTGAAAGATCGGTGCGTGCTTCTTACGCGTTACTTGTTCGTTTTTTTTTCCCTCAATATAAATTACTACATGGTTCTCAAAAGGATCGGCAATAAATTCGCGTTTATGCCGCTGAAGGTCTTGCAAGGCGTTGCCTATCACATATATACATAAGCCTTAGCATTAAACGTCTTTATTCTATTATTATTCTATGTAGTTATTTATTTTTAACGGGGAATACGAGAAACGAGAGAATTGTAACGGAAACGCCAGAGCCGTTTGTCGAACTGCCTGACGCGTCGAGCGGAGGAGAGTGGGGCAAGACGGACTATTTTTTACCGATTTTTCGCGGGACATAAAAAGTCTCATCTAAAAAACGAACCGCATGACTGCCGGTCCATTTTACCCCGCTGTTCCGTTTTGCCCCGCTCTCCCCAACTCACTTAAATTCCCTGTCGTCCTGTCGTCTTACACAAGAGTCTTGACCATTTATTTTATACTTTTATAGACAAGCTAGTTTGTTCCGTCAATTTTCCACTGTCGAAGTCCGAATTGTTATTTTTTTTATTACCGTCCGTTCGACTATTGGCAACGTACGAGAATTTCCGCGAGTTTTCGATGAGTTCGGCAATTAAACAGACATTTCTGGCATTGCCTTACAATATTCCTGGCTTCTCTCAACCCCAAATGATATTTAGTCCTCGATGGTCCACGAAATACGATCGTTCGTTCGTTGGAAACAAATTATTCTCTCGAAGCGTCGTGAAACAGACTCGGTCGTCAAAAAAACTGTAATTTTTTTTTTTTTTTTTTTTTTTAAGGTCTTCGATATTTTAGGCAACTGCGAATTATTAACGAGTTTCCATTAGAAAAGTTCGGCACACTCGAAACGAAATGGATTACAGTTTTCGTTACCGACCGAGTTCTGGTCAGGCGCAGGTTAGGTCTTGCATCGCCGCAACCATCGCGAAACACCTCGAATCATTGGATCTGCAGCCGGGCAACAATTATCAACATTCATAGACTAAAAGTCTCGCGACAAAATGAAACACGAGATTTCCGCGTTAAACGGCAAATCGTTCACAACATTCTCAACAAATAACACGCACACGCGATCCATGCTCTCCGAGGGTCGATCGACCGAGAGTAAAAACGATTGATCGTCGACAGCAAGATACATTTTTCTCTATCGTAACTTTTTCTCTCCCTCGCAAAATAATTTCCACCCAACGGACCGATCGAACGTTCGTACTTCGTCGTTCGATTAAGCGTAATTTACCGATATAATTTAGTATGTAAATAAAAATTGTTATGGGTGATGTTGCGTCAAGGATATTCAAGATTTCGGAGTAAGGGACGAATATATCATATATATATACGTTATTTAGTCGACTGTACAATAATCGATTCGTTATATAGAAAAATCCATGGGCGATATTTACGCCTCGAAGGCAACTGCCGGGCTTTTGTTTTTTTATGCTAAAAAAAAAACAAAAAAAAAAAACCACCCTCTAGTTAACAGCGGTAACGACGATGATTACGATAATTCATACAGTCGTATTCGAGCACAAAACCGAGACTCGAGACTACGAGCGCGAATCTTTTTCTCTCCATTCCTCTCTATTGTTTAAGCGTTTTGGCGTGCAGCATCGGAACCGTTCGCTTAGAGATTAAATTTTATTATTTTTTTTTCTCTAATTTAAATTCGCTTTTTTGTCTGTTTTTTTGTTTTTTTTTTTTTTTTCTTTTAATTATGATCTTGGAGCTTTGTCGTTCAGTCGAAGAGGCTCACCCTCGACCGATCACTATCGACCGGCGGCTCGCTGTTACGTTTCTGGAGCGAATATCTTCACGGTGTCGTCGTCCTTCTGGGCGCTGCTGCGCATAGCTCGCCTTCGATCCTCGATCATCTGTCGTCGGGCCTGTTCTCGCGCCTCGCGGGCTTTCCTGTTCGCCTCGCTTGTCGCCGTCGGCTTTGGTCGCTGGGTCACTATCAGCCGACGCTTCGGGGCGCTGCCATTCTGGGACGACTGGCCCAATGGCTTCTTGTCGACGATCACCTGCGAAACGTAAAAATCGTTAATAAAAAAATTCTAAATCTCCGAACGAATCATCGGGAGGAGGAATATTGTCGGATGGGAAATATTAAAGGATACCTATTTGCAAAGTCACCGAAACTTCTCGTCGACGAAATTTCTCTTCTCAGAAATAAATCGAAATAATACACTGCCATTTTTACGGTGCTGATGACGTTGTTGACGAAAATTGGTGAAGCGATTCGTTACAGACCGAGCGTATTTCCGCCGTTCACCATGGTGGCCGTTTTCTCCCGAATTAAACATTTTCCCTGACCAAACTTCTAACGACTTCTATTTTTTAAAATTAACAATACAAATGAAAATGCCTAATTATTGTATTAATGTTTAATTATATTTTTTTAATCTTCCTAATTTTTTTAAGCCTCCCTTTAATGTCCTTTTTATTTATTTATAGAAGATTCGGGAATTGGTCAAGGAATTTACTTTTCCCTGACCAATTTTGGAATTCCCTGACTTTTCCCGGTTTTCCCTGACCGCGGCCACCATGTTCACACAACCTCGACTCGTACAACAAAAACCGTAAAGCCAAAAAAAAAGTCTATTTATTGGAGTCTCGCCTCGAGAAAGAAACGCTTGCAGCTTGTCAGTTTCAGGAGTACGAGAACGACGCTGAGCATCCCGTAGACGTAAAGATACAAGGAAAGTCGACAGAAGGTTCTGTTGAATTTAACGAAGGTACAGAAATTCTTAATCTTCGGCGAATCTTCCTTGCACGCGAGGGTCGCCGGTTTCGCGACGATGTGCTTGGACAGGCTCGAGACTTTGGTTTCCGTCGAAACTTCGTCGCTGCCGAGTCGCACCAAGTATTTGCTCCGAATATTCTCGCGACCGAAGATATCTTTGCCCTTTCCCGAAATTCTCGCGAAACTCTCGCCGTCCAGCATCGGCGGAGAGAGAAAGTATCGCACGGTGAAGTCGCGAGGACTTTTCGCCGGGAAGGAAACATGCGCCGATTCCGAGTTTTTTCTCGCCCTCTCGTCGAGCTTCTTCTTTCTGCTCGAGTCGTATCTTTTCATGCGATCGAGTTTGCTCGCGCCCGTCGGCGAGAGCAGCTCGAAGCAGCGCTTGGCGTTTCTCGGGCGGCTCGTGAGACGCGCGACGGTTTCGCTCGACATCGGTATGAAAGGCTGGGAATCGCTCTGCGTCCAGACGACCGTCGACCTCTTCGCGGCGACCTCGAGACTCTCGTCCAGCTTCCGCTTTCGAAAGTCCTTCACCGCCCTCTTCTTGTTCAATTTTCTCCAAGCCGGAGACTGACTCGCCACGGAGACGCTCGAACCAGCCTCGTTCCTTCGCTCCGCCGGAATTTCCTGCAAATTCGACCACACGTCGGTTACTCGAGAAAAATTCGTCAGCGCGGCCTTCGTCGCTCCGGAGTCGTTCTGCGTTCCGACGGATTTTCCCGTCGACGAATCTCGGGGCCTCCTCGCGAATCGTTCTCGCTCCACCACACGGCGCTCGTTCCACCGAGTCGCGCAGGGAAAAATTATCTCTTCGCGGGATGGGAATTCGATACCCTCGAATTTTATTCCTCCGAAGATTTTTTCGTCCTCCCAGTCGAAAGTTACACTTTTCGGCTTTTTTCTGCTCGTGAGCTGCGTCATGATTTTTTTTAGTTCGGGATCGGTTATTATTTTTTTGAGCATTCCTCGGAGAGGTTTTGGTTTCTCGATGCAGCCCCGCTTCGAGCGCTGATTGGCGGTTTTGTTGGCGGAAATGGATGGCTCTTTGGTAGGGCTCGTTGCGATCGACGTTATTCCTCGGGATTTTCGCGATCGATCGTTTTGCGATTTGAGGAAGAAAATTTTTTCGCTCTCGTCGTCGAGCGGGTCCCGCGTTTCGGGTTGGATCGGCGACGGGGAGACTAAAGGAACGCAGTGCTGGACAATCAGGACGCTGTGGGGCGAAGACCAGGATTGTTCGGTGTCGTACGAGAGTCGACGCAGATTGATCGCTTCCGGGTCAAGCTTGGACTCTCGCGACGATGGGACAGGGGAAGGCTTCGATCTTTCGATCGCTTCGATTTTTTTCTTACGGACTTTGCGTCTCTTCGGGGACGGCGACGCGCCGCGACATACCTCTTGCCACTGGGAATTTTTGAGCTCATCTATGTGGGCGAAGATATCGTTGACCTGGACCACCTGGAGCATAACCATGTCCCAGAATCCGGCCAGGTCCTCGTTCGTCGTCGGGAACTCCTCACCGGGCACCTGATTCTGCAATGAGAATATTATTATGCAGATTTGAAACGAAAACTCATAAAATGGTTTGCCACGAATCGAAAAGATCGAACGATTTTACATTTATTATTCATCTTCGCAGTTTACCAAGATTAAGGTAGTACTAGCGCAATGACTGACGCCGCCTAAGTTCGAGAGAAAAAAAGACAAAGATTACAAACACTTCTCGATGAGAAAAAAAATCTGAAAAAATTCTAGCATATAAAAGGTGCTGACAAGATTGTTTGTACATAATAATAATTTCAGAATGTTCATAACAAATTACTGAAAAAAAAATGTGCAACAAATTACCCGGCAACCAATTTTTTTTTTATTACGAAAATGATTTGTTAATTTTTCTGAATACGTATGAATTTTTTCAGAATTTTATCTAAGACTTGAAAATTACGATTTTAAACAAATTTTAACATAAAGGAAACGAATAACATGGGATCATTATTATGGACGAACAATCTTATCAGCGTCTTCCATATGCTTGATTTTTTTCAGATTTTTATCCGATCGAGAAGTGTTTTTAACTCTCTTTCATTCCTTCATTGCGTTAGTACTTACGTTAATACAAAATTACGTTACTTTGCGTTAATACAAAATTTATAATTTGAATACATGTTTTGTGAAACTTGAATGGGAGTAATTTTTTTTTAATAACCTATACCTTTAAAAAATGATATCATACACTTACGATATTTTTATGACAGAGGCCCTCGAACTGTTGCATCTTCTGCGTAGCAAGAAGTCTGGCTTTGCCGGCAGCCGAGCGTAATTTTCCGGCAGCTTCTTCGGGGAGGGTAGCTGGATCGGAATCGGCGAGTTCGGCCTCGGCTGAGGCGGCCAAGGTGAAGAGTCTTTCCCTCTCAGCTTTTAAAACCTGTTATAACATTTTTTAAAGGACGCATCTGTAGCCAATTGTCCAACGCTGCCACAGTCGGTATTCCGGGATAAACTTTTTTCGGAGCTTTTCTCACTTTGATAAAGTAGTGGCCATCCTTGACCTCGGGTGCGTTCTCGGTGGTTTGCTTCGTCGGTTCGGTCGCGGCTATGCTCGTGGAACTCGCGCTTGGCTCGAGGACCGGCAACACGACCTCGGGCGCGGCCGGCTGCTGATCCGGTATACTCGTAACACTGGCGCTCAACTTCAGTCCCTCTTTCTCAGGAACATTGCAACTCAGATTCGTCGTTCCGGGGAGTTTGACCTTCACTTCGTTTTTTCGAGGTGGCGTCACCGATATCCTGTTCAAGGATTAAAAAAAAATTGAAGAATTAATGCTTGGAAAATTATCTGATCTGGTACGATTTTACACGAGGGTGAAACTGGACGCTGTTCGCGGGAAAGTTCAATCGTGCAGAGAACAAAAAAAATCATTTTCATACTGCTTCCGCGTAAAAGTTGAAAATTGAATTGTTCATATCGGTTCCTCATAAAAGTTGAAAATCGAAATGCTCATATGGCTTTCTCATAAAAGTTGAAAATTGAAATTTTCATGTCGCTTTCTCACAATGTTCCTTTCTTCGCGAAGTTTCCTTATAGAGGATTAGCTTTAAATTTGGCACGCAAGTCCGGCAGTTAGGCGGCTTTGTTTGTTACAATTTACGCAATAATTGAAAAATTCGGGCAACCTTTATCAGATATGGATTTTGATTGTGGATAATTGATTGTGATTGGATAATTGGATAATTGATTGTCACCTCTGCAGCGGTTTGATTACTTGCTCCGAGCCATCGGTAGGTTTTCTCGGGCTGACTACCGGCAGCTGTGCCCTGAATTCCGGTCTGAGATGTCTCAGCACCGGTAGATTCTTCAACGACTCCTCGGTATTCGCGTTGTCCGTGCTTATGTCGTTGTTGTTGCTGTTCGACTTGTTGAAGCTCGTGTCGCTCGAATTGAGGTGGCCGGAGCCTCGTTTGAAGAAGAATCCTTGAGCAAGGGCGCCGGGTCCGTAAAGACGCTCGACTCGCTGCTGTATGAACGACTTCTCGCTGCTCGACGAGCTGTTCAAAGTCTGATTGGTCTCCGTTGTCTCTATCGAGGAACCGTTTACGAAGCTGCTCTCGCTGAAGGAATTATTCGACACTGCAACATTCGAAATAAAATTAATGAGCGTCCATTACACAGTAAAAAAAATAATTTCGTAAAATCGGAATACGAAATATCGTAAAAATAATTGTGTTCTTAACGAATTTTTCCACAAACGGTGCTTCTGGAATGAGCTCGAAAGAGAAATAAAAAAATAAAATAAATAAAAGCGGGGACGATATGAAAATTAAATTCGCATTTTTCTCTTTCGTTCTTTCTGCTATGAGAAACAGTTATAACGCGTCTTACCCGTGTGTCCAGTCATCGCGGATCTGGGTGACGAGACCGACAGGCTCGATGTGTAGCTTTTGCTCTCGCGGCTGCACGAAGTCACAGTCATCATGCCGGGTGTTCTCTTCACCGGAGACGTCGCACGGATCGGACTCAAATCGGCGAAGTTGCCGTGCAGCGGCAGACCCTTGTCCACCTCCGAGTATCCTTGGCATACGTTTATCGAAGTTCGAGTCTCGACGAAGCTCTCGATCTTGCACTCTTTGGCACCGTTGCTGAAGCCGTTCTGACGATCCATCGCTAACGGTGAAATTGACTGACTCTTCGGTGGATGCGGATGTCCCGGTACGCCCAGATTCTCGCTCGATCTGCGGACAAACAAAACATTTTAAATAAATTAAAATAAATTAAAATAAAACAAAATAAATTACAATAAGATAAAATAAGATAAAATGAGATAAAATAAGATAAAATAGAATTGGCTGATGGACTGAGGTCGATGGCCAGTTGGCAATACGCAATATAGGTGAACAGAGATAAGTTTGTTAGGTATCAAAAACTGTTACATGTTATGTATTGGCAATAAATTCACTACTAAAATATAATAAGATAATATAAGATAATTATAATAAAATATAGTTATAATAAGATATAGAAGAATAAAATAATATATAATAAGATAATATAAGATATAAGATAAGATAAAATAATTCGAGAGTGATGATTGGAGGTGTTGAACGATAAATCACCTGAATCCTGCTGGACTAGTTTCCCTCGTGATGAGCCTCGATCCAGGACTGCTGTCCCTCGAGCGGAAGCCTTCTCGCAGCTTGCTGTCGTACCTGGTGATACCGGAATAGCCACTTATGCTGCACGCTAAGCCCAAGTAGCTCGGCTTCTTGGCTGTCAGCTGCTCTGGTTCCGCATTTCCGTTTTCGCCATTTATACAGTCTATCACTAAGCTCGGCTGCTGTTGCTGCTGCTCCTGCTGCTTCTGGAGTGTCTCGCTGCTGCCGTTAGAAAAGTTTTCCTGCGGCGTCGTCGCCTCCCCGTTGCACGATAGATTTAGGCTGTGAAGTGTCTTCTCCGACACCGAACCGACCGTCGCTTCTGCAAGAAAATAAATCATCGGTATAAGGGGCGTTCCATGTAAAAAAAAAAACAAAGTTAAAAAAATCCTCAATCCAACGACACAAGCTTACACGAACACATATTTTCGGCTACAAAAAAAAAATCACACCCATAAATTAGTATAAGATTTTACACATGATAATTCTTGGTCGAGTCTTCACAGATGGTTTTTAACATTTTTTTTTCCTATACGAACAAATGTTTTGCTACACGAAAAACGATACATAAATGGCTATAAAATTTTACACATGAGTAGACGATTAATTGTCGAATCTTCACGTGTGTTTTCATTTATTTATTTTTGTTGTATGATCGAATGTTCTTTAGTGCAAAATAATCGACTCAGTGTAACTATGTCGATTTTCGGCTACAAAAAAACAACATAAATTTACAAAAAACTTTACACACGACCAGGTAATTATTTATCGAATATTCACGTCTTTTTTTTGCTCTACGAACAAACGTTTTTATAGTGAAAAAAAATCGATGCGATCTAACTATATCGATTTTTAGCTACAAAAAAAAAGACTTAAAATGTTAAGAAAAAATGTTACACACGAGATGATTATTTGTCGAATCTTCACGTGTCTTTTATTTTCTATTTGTTGCTCTACGAACAAATGATTTTTTTTTAGTGTTAAACTATTATTAGTAAAATTTTGTACAAGTTAGTGGGTGCGCTTAGATGCGTTCTGGCAGGACAAGCAAGATCCATTCTCTCGTGGAACGAAAATCGCGTTTTGGCGAGAAAGGGACTGTGCCGGTTGCTTTGTGGAAAAGACGCGACGAGCACGGGAATAGCTCTAGGTGCAAGGGGTTGACGAGTGTGTGTGTGCGCGCGGGTCTGTGCTCTAACGAAAGGAAGACGACAGTGCGGTGCATGTGACTCTCGGCGGTGTTGTCTCTTTCGATCTTGGCAACGGTGCGACCGGAGCCGAACACCCTTGCGGAACCGCGCACAGATGAGAGCACGCCGCCTCTTCTAATTCTGATTCGGCGCGCAAGTTTGAAATAGCCGCACGGCACACAGAAACCTAACGCGTGTATAAGTTAATCTAATTCGAAAATGAAGGTGCAGCGGGATCAGCGACCGTGCTCCGCTCCGTGGCGCAACCTTGAGAATCCCGAGTCGCGACACGTATCGTCTATCGATCTGTTAACAGTCTTAAGGCGGTTTACAATTTTTTGTTATTTTGTTCATCGAATCAAAGTGAAGAAAAAATAAATAAAATTATATTTGTGCTGTTTTGTGCGGATTTATAATGCTACACTTATTGTATGATGTATGATTTAAAAAATGTTTATATATATATATATATATATATATATATAGATACTATATATATATTTATTGTACATTTCATCGGAAAGAATAACACATTTTAGTAATTCATAAAAATCGAAGCTTCGAAAAAAAAATTATCACATCTGTGCTGTGGTACAATTTTATGATTTGTTATGTCGTCTAATACGTATAATGTTATGAAAATATATACAAGCGCTGTATATAGTTTACAAATTTCATCCAACAATAAAACGATTAATAATTCAACAGCCAGTATTTTTTTAGAGTCGTGATGCATAGTCTATAAAGGGTTACCACTGATCTGATAAATTACACATGGTGGCCATTTTTTCCCCGGAAAAAAAACCCTGACTTTTCACTGACCAATTAAAAAATTCCCCTGACCAAACTTCTAACGACTTCTATTTAAAAAAATTAATGATGCAAATGCCTAATTAGTGTATTACTATTTAATTGCATCTTTTTTTTCAAAATGTTACCAACATTTTTTTTTAAGACTCCCTTTTATCTACTTCTTATTTAATTATAGAAGGTTCGGCCACAATTTTTTTTCCCTGACCAATTTTAAAATTCCCTGACTTTTCCCTGATTCCTTGACCAAGATATTTTTTCTCTAACTTTTCCCAGTTTTCCCTGACCGCGTCCACCATGTTACATTAAGGAGGGAGTCTCGCTGCGCACTGACTTCGCATAAGTTCGACAACAATAAGAGAAAATTGCAAGTTCTTCTTGATGGTATAAAAATCTGAAAAAAAAATCATGTATACTAAAGGTACTGAGAAGATTAATTTTGCATAATAATAA
>JAPYZC010006921.1:0-10393 GCA_030522665.1 Ichneumoninae sp. A BG-2022a | reverse complement strand
ATTCCCACGAATAGTCATTCCCACGAATAGTCATTCCCACGAATAGTCATTCCCACGAATAGTCATTCCCACGAATAGTCATTCCCACGAATAGTCATTTTAAATAATACTAGTGTAGTCTAGTCTAGTCTACTGAATATGAATCGCAAATCTGCACGAATCAGTACGAATCGATTCGAATAAACTTTTCGGATAAATAATTGTACTTTCGTCAAAATTGTGTGGCTCCTACTCCGGTCTTTTTGGATCGACGATTAACCTGGTTGAATGAAACTCTGAATTTTCGTATCCAATATTTTACATATGGACTTCAGAAGTCGATATAATCAAACTCGCTGATAAGGACGCTTCTTGAGAAAATCGTTGATGAGCTCAATCAATAAATTGTATCGAATTTTCGGACAGCGTTTAAAGTTTGATGGACATAGGGCAGAGCCTCTCTGCGGGAATAGACGTCGGTCGATCCGATCGACGCTCGAGTGGGTATCTAACGTATTCCGCAGGCTAGGATAGTGCAATCTCGTGTACCTCGAGCTTGACGGCACGACTTCGGAAGCGCGACCTACTCGATGAATGTTCCCCAGGTTACATGCTCGACGAGTCGCCTAGCGATCAGGGACACCGTTCGCAGTCCATTGCTCGATGCGCCTATCAGTTGAACTTAAAAAAACAACCACCAGAGTTCCTCCTTCGATGCTCCACCGTTACCTTCGATTTTTATTTTCATGGTTTTATGATAATAGTGCGGGAATGTGACGCGATAAGATAAGTCTCGCAGTTCTCTACTAACCGTTCATACGAGTTTCATTCACAGCTTCGCTCGCGGTCCATCCGAAAATATCACTCGTTATGTAGCTTTTTGCATTCTACCCGGATAGACTGTAAAAAAAATCGCAGGAAATCTAATGTACCGGACTGGAAGTTTTTATGCAGAAACTGGTATATTAAATTTCATGTACAATTGTGTTGAAAAATTAATGTTAAGTGTATTAAAAACATTGGGAATACTTTATTTTAAATAATTTTCCTTAGTTTTTATATGAAAGTACTGTAATTTTTATAATTGACTTTAATTTCAGTGAAAAAGTATATTCATTTTTCATCATAATTGCACGTTAAATTTAATGTACCAGTTTTTGCATAAAAACTTCCAGTTCGGTACATTAAATTTACAACACCGGTTGCTATAAGCTGATTTCTTATTCTTAACAGCCGTTTAAGAGATCGAAATTATTGATGGTCCAATTTGTGTATCGTATAAAATATGATACACAAATGGTCTATCACTAACGATCCTTGAAATTGAATTCTTGTCAGAATCGATAGGGACACTTAAATTTTATAAGAGATTGAATTTTTAAAGATTTCATCCAAAATAACCATGACAATAATTTCTTTAACAATAATTTCTAGCACGAGATTGCAGCATGTTGGTAGCAACAATACAACAACGGTTGCTATAAGCTGATTTCTTATTCTTAACAACTGTGAAAGAGATCAAAATTCTGGATGCTCTATTTGCGTATCATACAAAATAAGATACACAAATGGACTTAACACAACCGATCCTTGAAATTGAATTCTTGTGAGAACCGATAGAGGCATTTAAATTTTATAAGAGATCGAACTTTAAAATACCTTTTTTTAATTTTAATATTTTTGTATTTTAAAAAATAAAAAAAAAATTTTTAAATTTTTTTTAATTAAAAAAAAATTGCATCCTTAATAACCACGACTCATGGAAATTAATCTTCGTAGTCAAACGCAAAGCACAGGCCTTGCTGACAACTTGTCGACAAATATGCTCCTAAGAATCTTCGGCATTGAATGCTGGAAAAAACATGGCAAATGCGGACGCGCATGCCGTAATTTTGACGCCATCCAGTGCGGACATACGCTGCCTATTTGCAGGTTGTCGGCAAAATGCTATCTGGGCCAGTTTCACCAATAGAACGCCGCGCCGTGATGCGCAACTTCTTAATGACGCTCCTCGAAAAAAGAAGTACGGTACACAAGCTCGGTCCTACCTCTGAAATACTCGCCATCCACCTCTTTTCTTGAATTATCTGGTATAGAGGTTCGAGACTCGACGAGCCCCAGTGTGAACGTCGAGAGCAGCGAGTGAACAGGTCTGCGAGGAAACTCTGGAAATAACGAGGACGAATTGGGTACAAGTTCCATCTCCCCGAGAGAATTTGTTCGCACGACGGGGCGACGAAAAGTAGACGCGAATCCCTCGAGTCCCCTGACCTCGCAACTTTTTCATGCACATTCCTCACGTCACTTCCTGCGCGCATAGGCGAACATCTCGGTCCTGCTTTTCGTCGAATCGCCCCCTCTATTGGCGCAGGTTCGCACTCGGGGATTATTTATTAACTGAGCAACGATCGATTCCATCAATGGACCAGCAGTTATTGTACATTTTGCACAGCAGACGTTTATATTTTTCGTTTCAGGAAGCTTATCGACTACATATAGCTTATATATATATATAATTTTTATATTTTCATATATATATATATTCATATATATGATATTCGTTGGAACCTTTAAATATTGCGAACTGAGTTTAATGTATTAATAGTCATCACATATTATATTTTACGTTATTTTTAACCGTCCTTTCCTGCCCTGATCGATAGATTGGAAAATTTTTTTAAAATTCTGGAAAACCGGGAAAAGTAGAAACCGTGGTTATGAAACGACGATTTTTTATAATTTGATTTTTTCATCGAGAAATGAGCTTCCTCTTCAACTTTTTCATGCACATTCCTCACGTCGCTTCCTGCGCGTCTCGGTCCTGCTTTTCGTCGAATCGCCCCCTCTATTGGCGCAGGTTCGCACTCGGGGATTATTTATTAACTGAGCAACGATCGATTCCATCAATGGACGAGCAGTTATTGTACATTTTGCACAGCAGACGTTTATATTTTTCGTTTCAGCAAGCTTATCGACTACATACAGCTTATATATATATAACTATGTCGTGATATTATTTTCGTTGGGAACTTTAAATATTGCGGACTGAGTTTAATATATTAATAGTCATCACATATTATATTTTACGTTATTTTTAACCGTCCTTTCCTGCCCTGATCGATCGATTGGAAAAATTAAATTTTCACTGAGAAAAAGGATGGTAGTTCCTACTATAACGAATAGTTTCCAGGGGGAACGTCTATATAGATACTTTCTGATAGTATATATTTAATTGATTAATCTATAATTATGGTTGCAATTACGGTGTTTTGTCATTGTTGTAACTATAAAATGTAATCGGTCCGCCTGGGAACTATTTTTTATGGTAAAAAATCAGTCCGGTTGCTTTTACTATGTAACTTTTTCTCAGTGTCTTTTCTGGAAAACCGGGAAAAGTCAGGGAATTCCAGTTGGAGAATTTCGTACAAACCATGGTTGTAAAACGACGATTTTTTATAATTTGATTTTTTTTTCATCGATAAATCAGCTTCCTCTGCACCCAAAAAAATAATGTTTTGACGGTTTATTAAGGTTAAGTGAAATATTCACCGTTTATTAAGGTTAAGTAAAATATTTATTCGATTTAAATAAATATTTATTTTTATTAAGTAAATAACTACTTAAATGAAATAAATATTTTACTTGATCTTAATAAACGGTGACCATCAAATAAATTTTTTTCCTGGATGTGCGACTTTCCCCTGGCCTCACAACTTTTTCATGCACATTCCGCTGAACAAGTGCAAAGTCGATGATTAAGTCTGGGGAAACTTTGCTGATTTCTCGGTCTTGCTTTTCGTCGAATCGCCCGCTGTATTGGCGCAGGTTCGCACTCGGGGATTATTTATTAACTGAGCACCGATCGATACCATCAATGAACCAGTTGGTTATTGTAGCTTGCCGGAGGTGTCAACCACACCAATGTGGGGTACAGGACTGATAAACTACTGTAAGCTCGCCTCCGTATCGAGGAGAACCTCCGAAGCGAACACAAGTTTCAATAGCCACGTAACTTTTCGATGCAGGCACAAGATACGGAGACAAGGGCATCGATACAATGCATCTCGCGCGCATCTAACGACGACATTGTCTCTGGGTCTAAATATGTGTGTGGCTTATCTCGAACTTTGCATCGATGATCTTTGGCCATGCATCGTGTACACGGTAAAAAAAAGGTTCCACTTTTTACAACCACTTATTGTCCGCCAACGTGACAGACTTTTATTTGTTAATTTTCTAGTTTTACAAACAAAAGTATAAAATAAAATTGTCAATGACACGGGAAATAAAAGGACAGGTTCGTATATTCAAATAAGTGACGAACGAGTTTGTCACTTAATTAACAAAATTATTTTTACGAAATTCCGCATTCCGATTTTATGTAATTATTTTTTACTGTGTACTTGGTGAAGTTACAGTAATTTTTTTTTGTACAGTTACTCATGGTTGCCACGGAGCTGGAAAACCTGGAATGCCGGGAAAAGTCAGTGAAAACACTTGTAAAAAAATACGGTTGAATCCACTAAGATTCGGGCAGGGACGTTCAAATGAATATTTTGTTGGGACAGGTAAAAAATTGGTTGGTTCAACAATTCGTTGGGTGATTTCACCACAATGTTTTTGAGTCGTTGAAATAGTTTGTTCGACCGAAAAAATTAAATTTTTGTTCTGGAAAATCGGGAAAAGTCTGTGAAAACACTTATTAAAAAATACAGTTGAATAAATTAAGATTCGGGCAGGGACGTTCAATTGAATATTTTGTTGGGACAGCTAAAAAATTGATTGATTCAACAATTCGTTGGGTGATTTCACCACAATGTTTTTGAGTCGTTGAAATATTTTGTTCGACCGGAAAAATTAAATTTTTGTTCTGGAAAATCGGGAAAAGTCAGTGAAAATACTTATAAAAAAATACAGTTGAATAAATTAAGAATCGGGCAGAGACGTTCAATTGAATATTTTGTTGGGACAGCTAAAAAATTGGTTACTTCAACAATTTGTTGGGTGATTTCACCACAATGTTTTTGAGTCGTTGAAATATTTTGTTCGACCGGAAAAATTAAATTTTTCTTCTGGAAAACCGGAAAAAGTCGGGGAATTGCGGTTGGAAAATTTCGTAGAAACCATGGATATAAAAGGACAATTTTTTCTAATTTAATTTTGTTCGTCAGGAAATCAGCTTCCTCTGCGACGAGAGTGACACTGGTAGAGCGGTAACCTGACTGCGTTGTGACCGGAGGATGGCTCGTTTCACGAGTCATGTGCGCACCTCCATCCTTCTTCTTTCTTCTCAGTTCCCGTTCAGCAACGCATCTCACGTACACGCCTGAGAGTTTCAGACCGGAAAGCAACAACGTGTCTGGGTATAGTTATCGTGGGCGTGGGTGTTGTAGGTTAAGAGTGGTAAATATGGACCACTCTTCTTGCATGGCAATTTCACGTTGAGTCGAACCGCCATATTCGTCATTTTTACCTTAAATAGTAGTAGTAATAAAAAAGGTATTTATTGACAATAACCGTTGGTCCATACACATAGTGGCCGTGGTGAGGAAAAACCGGGAAAATTCTGGGAAAAAATCTTGGTCAGAGAATCAGGGAAAAGTTAGGAAATTTCAAAATTGATAATGGAAAAAGTAAATTGTCGCCGAAACTTCTGTAAATAAAGAAGAACTAAATAAAAGGGAGCCTATAAAAAAATGGGAACATTTTGAAAAAACGTAGAATTAAATGTTAATATAATAATTAGGCATTTTCATTTACATCATTAATTTTTTTGATTATAAGTCGTTAAAAGTATGGTCAGGGAAAATTTTTGATTGGTCAGTGAAAAGTTAGGGAAAAGTCAGGGAATTTTTTTCGGGGAAAAAACGGCCTCCACGATACCATCTCCGATATATCTTTCTATGTTATTATTAAGTTGCTTTTAATGACATTGCCCTACCTTAAATATTTTGTTGAAAAGATTAACCCTAGAGCTCATGCCTCATTTCTACCTTCTAACTCATAACTGGGGTACATATGTACCCCACGCGTTTCTTCTACGTACAAGGGTCTCATGAGCCGTAGGGTAGAGCGGGGCAAAACGGGGCATGAGGCAAAACGTAATTTTCCAATAATTTTTGGAGCCCGAATTCGCCCCATCGATACACCAGGCTTTTCTGCCCCGTTTTGCCACCTTGTCCGATTAAAAAATGATTGGAAAATTTAGTTTTGCCCAACTGCCCCGTTTTACCCCGTTGCCCCATTTTGTCCCCTCGTCCCTAAGTGGGTTTTGCCGCCCATGAATCTCTTCGTTTTTTCATAAGGAAGAGAATGGTATGCGGCGAATTTGGTTTTATTAAAGTTTAGTACCCCAAGCGCGCGTCCTTAGCGTTCTGTGCGACAGCTAACGAGCAACTAAGGCTTACCGGCCTCTGCACATCGTCATATCATGAACCTAAATTATTGTGGACGTCCCGAGCCAATAATGCCAATTTCTACTTTAGGAGCGCAGTTCGAATATCGCCTGGGGTACTTTCGTACCCCACATGTGAGTTCTAGGGTGAAAGTAGAAAAAGTTTAGTAGCGATTTATTTACAGCTTTTCCAACTTTTTCCTAGCACGAGTTCCGAGCACGAAGCCAAAAGTGAAATGAGAGAGATTTTTATTCGAGCCATTTGAAGAGTAAAAAAAAAAATTACCGTTATTAATTAAACCAAGCTCCAATTGTGATGCGAATTTGATAATAATATCGAGGGAGAAAATTTGACCGTTGATAATGAGCTACTATTTATAACAAGAAAGCCATTTTCGACGATATCTCCGGATGATAGCCGGGTCGTAGGATGGAGTATCATTTTCACCGGCCGCGATATCGGCCGTAAATTATATTGGTAAAATTAGCCGAGTTAATTGACCTAGTTGCGGAGGAGCATGACGACGGACTTGTGCCGGTACATAAGCTCCTTTTCTCGAATCAACCAATCCCTGCTCTATCATCCCCTCGCTGCGAGCTCGCCTACCCCGCTGTGACTCCCAGGAAAATGCAGTATATAACGTTTACGAGAAGACACTCAAATCCCCCCTCGATCGCTCCATAAGAATACGGTCAATGTAATGTTTCCAGACCCCGATAGGGAGTGGGTGCTCTGGTAGAATTTCCTCCTTCCTTCCATCCAGCCACCCAAGTTTCGTCGAGCGTTTCCAATTCAGCTCTGCAGTCGGACTGCGTTTCTCGATAGTCTGAAATGGAATTGGGAGCGGATGATAATCCTTGCCAATATACTCCAAACGAGACTCGAATACCCTCGATCGAGTTAATCGTTCGATTCCTCGTATCGCCAGTGGCTCGAAGACTGGAAAAAGAGACTAAAAACAAGCGTGTTGTCAAGTGTGTTGAAACAACTCACAACACACATGTCACATGTGTTCTGCCATCCGAATGCATTAATAAAATACATGTTGGTCTTGCACTGCATCTTTCCTGTATTCTCTGTACAACGCACTTTTTAGTGATTTGCTAGAAAACGGGCTTATTGGAATACACGTTATGTGTCTTGTTTCAAGGCGTTTAAGAGCGAACGACTCACTTGGCATGCAGGTACACGCTGGATGTACTGCATGCTTAATAAAAGAAAATACTAGGAAAATAACATACTTGCATATGCA
Source organism: Ichneumoninae sp. A BG-2022a (assembly GCA_030522665.1). Lineage (NCBI taxonomy): Eukaryota > Metazoa > Arthropoda > Insecta > Hymenoptera > Ichneumonidae > Ichneumoninae sp. A BG-2022a. Next base: position 2,767 of record JAPYZC010006921.1, on the reverse strand, counting down.
TTTGAATCAATCGCAATACGGCAGATGCCCATATTGCACGGCACAATCATGGACAAGCCGCCCAATATTTGCAAGTGTTATATGTGCTAATTTGAAGCTGCATCGGATGATTAGTCATTGAAACACGTTGCTCGACATCACCGATTTGATGCGCCGTTCGAAATGCAGCGCACTGAAGATGGATGTGGAGTAACGTTTGCGAATTGGGGGTTTTTCAGGTAGCATGTTTTTAGAAAGCATCCGCTCGTCGAACTTAACGAAGAAACTTCAGATAATCCTGATGTTTAAAAATATGACTAGCTTTACATGGAAGCTAAATAATTGTAATTAATTTACAAGAGGCTGTAATGAGTGCACCCAGAAAAATAATTTATTTGACGGCCACCTTTTACTTGGTTTAAGTAAAATATTTATTTTCTTTAAACAAATATTTATTTAAATTAAGTAAATAGTTACTTAAAGGAAATAATTTTTTTTTTAATCAAATAAACATTTTCCTTAAACCAAATAAAAGGTGGCCGTCAAATAAATTATTTTTCTGGATGTGACTACACATTTTGAGAATAAAGACTATTTTATTTAATGCTCATTCTTTTAACATTGTTTCCTAACGTACATAAACTTTATGACGTGACAGGTGGTGTGGCAGGAAGTGAACACACATAGAACCCTCCAAAACCCAACTACATGCGTGAATGCGTTTCAACCGTGTTGAAAGAATGCGCCTAAAGCGTCTAAAAAACGTCCACACTATAACACGCATCGTGAACCAACCCACAACGAAGCATCCAAAAAGTGACTCCACGATGTCCCTCCCTAAAGCGCATTCAAAACAACACGTTTCTTTCAAGAGTGCAGATACCCCGTTGCACAAGGCTGGAAAGAAAATTGCGGAATACAAATGTCGTCTACCAGCTCGACGAGGGTAGGTCAGAGGTCGATGAGGATGATGAGAAAGCACCGTAGGGTACACATGCACCTACGAAAGAAGAGAGTACGCGTATGTCGAAAGGGCGAGGAGGGGGGTGGGGGGTGGGGGTGGGGGGTAGGTGGATGAGCGTGGAGGGCGGTGAGGGATAAACAATTAATTTCTCGTCGTGTACGTGCCACCGCCGGTGGTAGCCGAGCGACGGAGAAGGCGAGCGGGTGTAAATGCGGGTGTGGGTGGCCAAAGAGTCGTCGAGCGTCGTCGAGCGTCGTCGAGCGTATTCCGCGCAGATGGGGCGCAAGCGCCGGCGAGGGTTTATTATGGGCGCCTCAGTCTCGGCTCGCCTGGGCTGTAGGCAACATCGTCGATATATCCCCGCGCCTACGAGGAAAGCGCCGCAGCGCGCTGGCAGCATCTGCAGCTCCCGGGCTAAACCGCGTATCGAACATCGGGGGCGAAGGCCGGAAGGACAAAAAGGGTAAAAATTATTGAAAAATAATTTTCGAAAAAAAAAAAAAAAATTAACCGAGGAAGAGGGAAAGCGACGATGGAATGAACGGCTACTGGGTCGAGGAGAGGAAGAACGCGCTGGCAGCATCCGCAGCTCCCGGGCTAAACCGCGTATCGAACATCGGAGGCGAACGCCGGAAGGACGAAAAGGATAAGAATTATTAAAAAATAATTTTTGAAAAAAAATTCAATAAAATAATAACGTGGAAGAGGGAAAGCGAGGATGGAATGAAGGACTAAACCGCGTATCGAACATCGGAGGCGAAGGCCAGAAGGACAAGGAGTATAAAAATTATTAAAAAATAATAAAAAAAAGGGAAAAATAAGGGAGGAGGAGGGAAGGCGAGGATGGAATGAACGGCGACTGGGACGAGGATGGGAAGGAAATCGATCGAGGAAACGTATAAGAACAATCCACCAACAAGCGGTTTTAACTCGCGCGTAATGGCGTCCTCGAATGTCGCGTGCGCTTTAAAAATCACTACCCGGATTCTCGTGACCATGTTGAAGTAACTGGCAGGGGAGGACAAACTGTAGGGAAGATTATGCCGATGTAACTGACGGGGTGAGGGAGAGTGCGGCGTGGTTGAACATAAACGAAGAGGAGGATTTGATTGGGACACAGAAAAATCCAGGAAAACCGCCACACACGCGGTCCACGTATGCAGCATCCTCGACGTTGCACGTCGGGTATTGTCGCTGAATTCCCCGAGTCGCACATTCGCTTCGTCGCCGATAGCGGTAGTGCAACAATCTCTGGAAGAAAGACGTACTCGGTTGGAGCGCGATGATGGATAAAGGGTGAAGACGCAGGGTAGAGAGTCAGTTTCCCGTGCTCGTGGAATATTTGCACGTCGTCCTTGTGAGAGTCACTTATCGGTGTGTATAAAAATTGATTTGTTTTTTATGTCGATCTTTTATGCACGGATTACGGTGAGCATCTTGTACGTGCGTCCTACGCCGGACTGAGTCGAAAGACTGTCTCGGCGAGAACCGCGTGGCGAGTCACTACGAGTCATCGCGGACTGATAGAAAAAATACGGTTGAGTCAAACGAAGATTCGGGCCGGGAGGGTCAAATTAATATTTTGGTGGTGCAGCTAAAAGATTGGTTGGTTCAACAATTTTTTTTTTTTACGATTTCATCACTACAAGTCATCGCAGACTGATAACAAAAATACGGTTGAGTCAACCAAAGATTCGGGCAGGGAGGCTCAGATAAATATTTTGATGGTGCAGCTAAAAGATTGGTTGGTTCAACTATTTTTTAAATTATTTCACCACTACAAGTAATCGCACACTGATAACAAAAATACGGTTGAGTCAACCG
>JAPYZC010006920.1:0-11081 GCA_030522665.1 Ichneumoninae sp. A BG-2022a | reverse complement strand
TCATTAAAAACAGAATTAAAAGCAAAGCAACAAAAAAATAAAAAACTTAGCCAAAAATTTTAATAAAAAATGTTCGGTCCTTCCTCGGTTTCTGCAACCAAAAAAGGACCAATCCAAACGTACGGTCCGTTTTGCCGTTTTTGCGGTCCGTTTCGATCCCCAACGGACGTGTCCGTTTTTCGGTCCGTTTTTTAGTTTTTTTTCCCTAAAAGCAGCCGTCCGTCAACTTGCTAGGGCACTGGTACTTTTCCCATTCGTTATTAATGGGAATTCAATTCCAAACGACTGAGAAAATTCAACTGGTACATTTTCCCATTCGCTATTAATGAGAGTCCACTAACAAGTCAATGGGACATAACAAGTGGTACTTTTTTCATTCGTTATTAATGGTAATCCATTGGATCATAACTGGGTCAACTAAAGTGGTATTTCTTATCATTCGGAATAAATGCGAACTACATCGATCGGTAAAAAGCTGGAGAATCTTTAATGGCACGTTTAACTATTTATAATTCACGAGTAACGAGAAACGAGTCGACAAATACTGGGGAATCACGTACGTTATTCCCCTTTCACTTAAACGGTAAAAGCGATAATAAAATGCAGATACATGAGTCCACAATAGTAGCTGAGAACATAAAGATCGAAATCATTTATGCATAATAGGAGACATGTTTCCGTAGCATTACAGTTTTTATTTATTTATTATATATTTGGACAGTGTAGAAAAGTGTATAATTATATATAATATATTTTCCGGCGAGTGTCAGCGGGATAAAAATACGATACAAGGAATGGAAAACTGAACGGCACATTCAATGGTAGTACAGGTGGTAATGATACCATTGGCACAACCCGATTGAATTATCTTTAACGAATAGTTAATGGTAATCAATGAGATCTTCAATGGTAATTAATGGTGTTCAAACAACGCACACAGCGTGTGTTGTTTCAACACGCAAGCCGACCAACACACTCACAACGCACATGTAATATGTGTGTTGTGAGTTGTTTTAACACACACACCGTACAAATCTACGGCGGATAATTCTTGCGGTTATTCCTCAACGCCCTTCTTTTGCCTGGGTCGCCCCTACAAGCATATATAATACAATGGTATTTTATTATAAATTTTGAAACGGATAGTACAGGTTTGTTTGCCGACGTGTGGACTGCTCACGGGATGTTGCAGTCGCGTGTCGCGCCCGGTTTTACTAGAGCAAAAACGCGATGTGACGGGACAGGAGTAGAACCGAGCAGTAGGAGAACCGGATGAAGCTGGAAGGAATGTAACGGAATACACGCCGGTACTATTATCGGGGCAGGCGCGTCACAGAAGCAGCATCTACCAGCAAAACATGAGCACTAGCCGCCACAGCATACGCGTTGGTTGGGAGGAACTGGTGCGAAGCAGTGGCTGCAAGCCCGCAAGCTTGCGATATAAAGTAACGCGCGGGCGAAACAGTCCTGCATTATTCAGAGCATGAATTATTGATGAGCCGAGGGCGTAAAATATGACCGAACCGCGCGAGTCGTTATCAACGAGTAGCAGAGCAGCAGAAGGGCATCGGCGTCCCGCTGGTTTACCCGGCACGCTGCTTGCGCTCAGCTCCTGTTGCTATTGCTTCTCTCTCTCCTTCTTCTGTGTGAAATTGTTATAGACTGACGATCAAATGGGATGAGAAAGAGACGACACGGCACATATTGCATTCATTTCCATCTTCCGTCGTCTCTCTTGTATGCACATGTCATCTTATTACGCTAAAGAAGCTTGGCACCTCGCTATACACGGCCGGAGTCTCAGACAGACAGCGAATGATCAAGCACACGTGGCTGTAGGTCTGTGTCTGTAGGTGGGCAATCCGCATATATTGTGATAGTCGACATGTCACAAATCATCAAAACACCTTCGATGTAAAATATTTCGATGTGCCAAAATACTTGATGGCTCGGATTGTTGAAAAAACATTGATCTTAACTCAACTTGAAAAGTATAAATGCTTGAAAATAGTAACTTCAATGATGTTACAATTCGAGATTCGATACATATTGCATTCATTTTTCATCTTCCGTTTTCTCCCTTGTATGCACATGTCATCTTATTACGCTAAAGATGGTTGGCACCTCGCTATACACGACCGGAATCTCAGACAGACAGCGAATCACGAAGCGCACGTGGTCGTAGGTCTGTGTCTGTAGGTGGGAAACCCGCATATATTTATATGCGGTCGCATAGTCGACATATCACAAATATTCGAAGCACCTTCGATGTAAAATATTTCGATGCGACAAATTACCTGATGGTTCCCGATTGTTGAAAAAACATTGAGTTTAATTCGACTTGAAAAGTATAGATGGTTGAAAATAATCATTTGAATGATCTTACAATTTGAGCCTCGGGCAAGCGACCTCTCATAAATGGTATTTCCCCTCAAACCCCACTAGCCAGTCGAGCACGGCCGACTATTCACGAGGCAGTGTACATTACCCGTCATTGATACCTGGTTTTCTGCTGTTTCTGTTTTGCTGGATATTTTGCTCGATGGCTTTTACAAGATCGAAAATATCTTAACAAGTGTAACCTATTCACATCTCTATAACTATAAATATTCGAGTATAAATGACTATTCGAGTTTACACCCTCATCATACGTATATTTCGGTATCGATTGCCATACGTAAGAAACCCGCCCTCGACACCGGGAGGCTTCAACTAATGTAAACCGAAGGGAAATGGCATGCCGTGTAGTTGGTGGTAAATGCCCCGATTCTATGGTTAACACGCCATCTGTTAGTGGGGAAGATTTAGTATATAAGGATGAGCAAAACTTATCAATTCAATTCAGTTAACCGTTGTACAAGCAACGTTGGGCTCCACGCCTATCAACTCATTAAAGCCAGCTGCATTGAAAGTCAGAGTTCGTAGCTCGTACGCCTTTTAATAGAAACTACGTCCTCAACTATTATAAATAACAGTCTCAAGTAAGTTAATTCTACGGATATTTATTTACGTTATACGCGTGTTATATGTGAAACCAATCATATCGTCTTATCGACTTATTAAAATTGTGAGCGATTAAAACCCATGTGAGTAATTAAATACTTCACTGATAACTTATAAATATTTAATCGCCACTAAATAACGTTGAATAACCGCACCGAGTATCGTAGACAGCGATCAACTAAAGAACCATAAAGCTCTAGTGTAAACAGGCGAGCTTTCCATCCTCGGTGTAAAGAGCTACGCTGCCTTGACCTTCCGTGAAGACATCGAGCAAGATATCTAGAAGAACCAGTCATCAATGACGGTCAACGTACCCGGTGAGGGGAATCGGTGCGGAAACGCGCATTGACGAAACACTGAGAGAAAGATCTCGTAAATATGACTATATCGCTTGAGAGATATTTCCATAGCACATAGTAGTACGGAACTAGGGCGCCACCTATGTCAACGAGTACGGGCTTTATAAGCATTTTTTGAACCAGTCATCAATGACGGTCAACGTACCCGGTGAGGGGAATCGGTGCGGAAACGCGCATTGACGATACACTGAGAGAAAGATCTCGTAAATATGACTATATCGCTTGAGAGATATTTCCATAGCACATAGTAGTACGGAACTAGGGCGCCACCTATGTCAGGAAGCACGGGCTTTATAAGCATTTTTTTTAGATATTATGGTAACAATTATTGGGAGATTTGGTACTTTCTGCCATAAGTGGCGCCCTAGTTGCGTACTACCATGAGCCATGGTAATTTTTCTTATATGACCGGTAGTTTTTACTATATCTTTATCTCAGAGTAGGGGTAGCTTCACTGAGAAAGTTATAAGTTCTGAAAGGTTTATTTTATAATTTAGGAGAGGTTCATAATGTATAGGAGTATAGATTAACATAGGTTTTACTGTACTGGTGCAGCTCACAGGCTGTTATAAACTTCCGTATCGATTGAATCACCATTCGTATTTCGCTCTCATCGATTGAATCCAGAATCTGGAGTTATCGCGATCTGCGCAGGTACCTGCCCAAATTCCATTACTATAAACCAGTTGCGCTAGCCAGGTGATTTTACACATTGAACGTGTTACTATGCACAGCAACGTGACCGCACGTTGCAAAATAGAAAGAGTGTCGTTTGCTATTTACAAATGGCCGTTTAAGAGCCGGGTGTTTCGAAGAATAATTAGCCACAGCGTTTGTTTTACTGAATCAGAGGCCTTAGCCGACGATACCCGCCAACAATTAATTACAGGATCTCGCCTTATCTACCACACTGAACCTGGTCCAGAAAATTGGTTTTGAGTACATATATGCTTTACAATTTTTTTTCTTACGTTTGATCATTAAAAAATGGGTGTTTAGCAGTTTAGGATAGAGGTTTGAATTTTTGATGCTTGGCGCCCACACAGACGTTAAAATGCACAGAAAATTACGTCACCTGTTGTGGAAACATTTTCGTCTAATATTTTGATATCAGAAAAACGACTAGTTTCGCGGCCTAAACAATTTCGGCATCGTTATAACGACAGAAGTAAATGTTTATAATGCATAGAAGGCTACGTTCCACAATTTTCTCTTTTAGGCAGTGTAACGACCCTGCATTGCATATAAGAGGACGACACGAATGACACAAATATATAGGTGACATTATCGCAGTGGTTAGCGGTCTTACTCAGTAACCGATCAATCCGGGTTCGAATCCCGGTGATCAACATATGTTTTCTCTCTTCGATACTTCCCCCGTCCATCTGCAATACTGATATCTACAGGTTCCTAAACTCTCCACTCGATCTTTACAGTAGTGATCAGCTGTAGACTGGTAATATCTGTGACCGTACTGGGAGAAGGAGGGGCGCTAAATACCAGAGCTGGGCAAAATACTCGAAAATACGCAATATTAGAAATACAAAATACTATATGTACTTAAAATACAAAATACTTTCTGTATTTAAAATACATGTATACGTACTTCGCTTAAGTACTTTTTAAAGTACCTCTTAAAATCAATACGGATGGATGGATGGACGGGATGGATGCTAATCCCATCGATCCAACCCACCCGGCCTAACCGTACACTAATAAAAAAATACGGTTGAATCAATTAAGATTCGGGCAGGGACGTTCAACTAAAGATTTTGTTGATACAGCTAAAAAATTAGTTAGTTCAACAATTTGTCGGGTGATTTCCCCAAAATATTTTTGGGCCATTCAAATATTTTGTTGGATGAACAAAATATTTATTTGAACGTCCCTGCCCGAATCTTAGTTGATTCAACTGTACTTTTTTATCAGTGTACAGCTCTAATATGAAGAAAACGCAAAAGTATTTTGTGTTTTGTACTTAAAATACTACCCCGCTCTTCTGAATACCTTCGCAAGGGGCACCTCTTCACAGATATTGGCGTGCCTCAGCGAACTAGCCAGCGAGACTGCCGGATCATTCCCGGAAGACTTCCGAGTCAGGAGGGCTTGGCCGAAAACAGGGTATACCAGGTCCCAGTTCTGCGGGCTTCGTTCGCGAGAGCACGGGAACAGTACGAAATCATCAGAGATTCGGAGAGTTAGCAAGGTACGAGGGAAAATCGAGATGGCGGTTTCCAGTATCCGTCCTTCGTGAGTGCGGGCTTCTTCTGGAGCAAGGTTACCTGGGAACTCGAGGATCTGCGAAATGGGACCCCGAATAGAGCGTGCGGGCTTCCCGAGGGAGCAGTCGCACCCCTGGGAATCAAACCGAGAGGAAGGGAGGATGGGTGCGAAGGGGTTGTTACGTGTCTGCGTTTGAGTTTGTCGTAAAAAAAAAGAGATTGGTTTTTCGGACGGGAGTGTTCCCAATGTATGCTGTCCGACGAACGTAGCTCCGAGAGATAACCGTTCGAATGATGATCAGCGGTGCAGGTTACATGAAATACTAAGAAAGAGGATTCGATTGAAGAAGATAGGCTTGGAGGAGTGTCAGATAATTTTATTGTAGGTCACCTATTGTTGCCGGTCGGTATCTCGGGTGAGACTAGTTATTGGGCTCGCAAAGTCGGTCGAGTACATACACTCTAAAAACAAGCGTATTGTTTCAATGCGCTTTAGGCGTGTAAATCGTGCAGTCACTTTTTACACGCTTCAAGGTGTGTTGATTCTCAACACATGTCAAAGTGTGTACATTTTACACGCTTTACCTGCATTATTTCAACACGCTTTAAACACATTCACACATGTTACTTTTTACACAGTTGTAGGTGTGTTCACCTCAGACCCCCTTCCTCCAACACAAGTTGACAATTGTTACCGTAGTGACTGGGTGTCGAAAAGAAATGAGGCTGTACCGACTATGCATCATCTTACAAATTAATTACAATGATTTACCTTCTATCTCAACCTCGTCATCTCTGTCCACATCTGGGATATTTGCAGCTTCTTCATTAATGTCGACGGGAGGATACTTTCGAAACACATGCTGCTTGAGAGACTCCAATTTATAATCGTGGCGCCATATTCATGTTCGTTGCACTGCACTTTAAACGACGGATCGAATCGATGATTTTGGTCGACGTGTTTCAATAGCTGATTATCAGACGCAGCTTCAAAATATGACATACGATACTTGTTTGCGTTTGCGACTAAATCAAACGCATATGCAAGCGTGTTGATTGCCTAGTGTTTTCGTTTATAAAGTGCGTAGTAACTAGCGTGTACCTGTACATCAAGTGAGTTGTTCGGCCGTAAACGCGTTGAAACAACACACATTACGTGCATTCCAATAAGCATGTTCTATGGCACCACACTAAGAAGTGTATTGTACAGAGAATCTAGGAAAGATGTAGTACAAGCGTGTTGTTTCAAGACGCAAGCCGACCAACACGTTTCTTATTAATGCATGTGGTTGGCGCATCATACGTAATATGTGTGTCGTGAGTTGCTTCGACACACTTCACAACACGCTTATTTTTAGAGTGTATATGGAAGTAGTGTGAACTGTAGAGGTAAACCCAACCGAAGAGCCGATAAGGCTTAGAACGGAAGATTCGACGCACCACCCTCCGTGCCTATCAGAAACGAGCGTCTTCATATCGGTGCTAGATACTTGATCGCTTCTTAACTCCCGAACTGCCCGCCAGGGCAAAAGACGGCAGTTATGTGTTTCATTGAGATACCGCGATTTTGCCGTTTTCGTTGTCTCCGATGTTTGCCGAGACAGCTTTATGTGTCTTAAGGATGTTTGGGCCAAAATCGCGGGAGGGCACCAGGAGAGGGAGCTCCACTGACCGCGTCAGTCAGTGTGCGAGTGGGAAAGGCGAACAAAGCAAGCGACAAGACAGAGATAGAATCTTTCGTTTATTGAATTTACGACAGAAGCAAAACCGTAAATCTTCTTGAAATTTGGACACAATCTGTCTTATAGTATGCTCTTCGCAGTGGTAGGTTTTTTATTTGAATCTAACAGAAATCGGCGGAGAAAATGAGTATGTTCTGTCGTTACTAACCGGTTTCCGAAACGTTTACACGGTACGTTATGTAGCTTTGTACACACATAACTAAAAACGACATAGTCAAAAAATCTACAAAACTTGCAAACGATTCAGTGGATCTTACCTGCAAAGTGGCAAAGCTTTATAGCGATCGAACAGAAACGAGTTTTGACCCAAACATCCTGAACAGAATTCGGCACATCAGTTCTGTGGATTATCGAGTATGTTTTTAGCGGTACAGGTTATATGAAATGCTAAGAAAGACGGTTCGATTGAAGAACATTTGCTTGGAGGAATGTTAGATAATGTTATTGTAGGTCAGATATTGTGTTGTATTGAAATTTATTGAGCCCAGGGATATCTTCCCTAAGGACCGATGCAATACAGGCAGAGCAATGGTGGATTACATTATAACATAGGTAGTAAATTATACGATGCAGTACAAAGCGCAATCATTAGTAGATATGGCATAGGTAGGGAATTATATAAGGCACTGCAGAGCGTAACAAGCAAAGCGTAATAGGCAAGACGGTGGCAATAATATAATAATCAAAGAGCCAGCACAAATTAGATACAACTAAAGGTAGACAAGCGAACAGATCGCTAGGTGGCTACAAAGACGGGATATTGTAATTTCATATTCGCAAAGTGATATTTCTGTGCGATATAATTTTCTAAATGTTGTATCTCTTCGAAACTATTTTGTATGCCCCATTCCTTTCCGAAGGATATAGTTCAACTACCCGTCATCTAATAAAAATTAACACAGCTCATGGTAGTACGCAACTAGGGCGTCACCTATGGCATAAAGTCGCAGATTTTCCTGGGATTTTTACCATACACAGGAAAAAAAATATCATTGAATCAAGTAAAATTTGCTTGCGGGCTACCAAAGAAGTAAAAACGTTGTTTCAATTCTACTCTGAATTCGTACAATTTCATATCGGATTGAAACGATAACATGTCACCTTGACAGTCTTGCTATTGTTGTTTCAATATCATATGGAATTGTAAGGATTAAAGGTAGAATTGAAACAAACATTTTTTTTTTTTTTTGGCAGCCCGCAAGCGAATTTTTTTTTCAGTGTAATATCTACAAAAATTCTTATAAATCCGTACTTCCTGTCATAGGTGGTGCCCTAGTTCCGTGCCATTATGTGATATAGTAATATCTCTCAAGCGATATAGTCATGTTTACTAGATCCTTCTCCCATCGGATCATATCTATCATACGTATCGTTGCTCTGCCATACCATTTTCTGTGTGTCGTTCCTCTCCGATACAACTTTCTAAATATTGTTTTTCTTAAGTGCAAAAAATTAATCTTATACGGTAGACTTCAAAAAACATTGATTCAAATAAGTCAAGGGTCATAACGGAGAAAACATTTTGTCCTCATTCACCCTGTTAGGTTCGACCCGACTAGTCGCATCGAAGCCGCAGTTTCTGGCACATCGAAGTGGAGTCACGCTTAAATTTGGTTACAGTCGTAAGACCAACAATAACCCTAAATACAAGTAGTCAGATGTGTGCAAAGTTCTGAGACGTAAGCGGCTGCACCTCGATTTGGGCAACACAACATCTGTTATGCGTTCATGTTTCGACGCAGGATAAAACTACTATTTACTCCTAGCTACAAAATCAGGATAAAACTACTATCCATTATAAAGTCTGTATTAAAGGAGATACAAACACGAATCAATGCTAAATTACTTATTCGTAAAGTTAGTGTCGACCGAAGACAACTCTCATTCCGATATCATTTCAGATTGAAATGTACGAAGAATAACCACGATTAATCAATGGATAATATTATCTCATTCTCCCCTACTGGCTGCGATGCAGGGTACAAAAAAACCGGAGAAGGGGCGAAAACTATGTCATATTAATATGCAATTCCAATATCGGTATTCTGTTTAAAGAAAAAGACGGATGACATTATTTTTCAAGCTTTTTTCCACTACTGTACGCATACTCAATATGTTCGTCTGCATCCGTTCTGCCCATTCAATAATACAATAAAGATGTTTTGCATCAACAATAAGGGTTTCGTTCAATAAGGCATTGATTCGGTACGATGCAAGATGGCGTCCACACATTTCACTAGGTTTATTATCCGACTATCGAGTTTTTGCATAAACTTGTGCGGATGCGATGTCTGTTTGTCGTCGTTGTCCTCCTTTTTGCTACCGGGACGCAGCCACGTTTCTACTTTCTTGAACCTTCTTGTTTCAAATGTTGAATAATATTATGCCTACTTCTTCCGACACACGCATCGGCGGCAAAGTAGCGTCTAAAACCCAATGCACTACATTACATTCTGCCTCTTACTCTCTTACTCTCAGCTCTATTTATATTATACACCGGTTTCTAATACTTTGTCCCTTTCTCCGTTCCTCTTCCTGCCTTACGTGATCCTGTTTGCATGAACCAACGATGATGCTACCTTCGAGGCCTACTCGTACCGCTTTTGGCTCAGCATTCTCTCTCACCCGTTTTCCGCCTCTCTGTCACTTGCACCCCTTTTTCCATCTTGCTTCCGTCTCCTGCGCCCTCGCTTTCATCGGCCCAGGGTTGTTTATAAGACTTCCGTTGAGCTGTCACGCTTTTGCGAGGCTCGCCTTCTCGACGCCGGCAGCCGGGGTCAGACAACAAACGGCGGGCTTGTATGTATAAGCTCGGCTGTCTGCCGCACGCCTGCCTCTCCCGACCCGATCTTTCTTCCACCCGCACCTTTTCTCCTCACTTCATTCCATCCCTTTTCGTCTATTCCTGCCGTCGCTTCTACCTTTTTCCTATCTACTTTCGAATCTTTCGTCCATGAGTGGCTCAGTGCACATCGTGTCTCCTTTCGGCGGCTAGCGGCATTCCAATCGAACCTTCCCTACTACGGCTACACAGCAGTGGATGCTACTCTTTTCTCTTACTACGATTCTACCATCTCCTGAATGTGGTATGCTATCACGATCCGCTTTGACTTCTCAGCTTCTTGTTTCTTGGTCTTCCTTTTGCGTTCCTTGCTCTCTTCGTATTTCTCTCATATCTACCCTTTTTATCCTTCCTTTATTTTTTCCCCTCTGTTTTCTCATGCTTTCCGATCCGCCCCGCAATCCTGATAGTTTCAAACTTTTGAATTCGCTAAAGCCATTATGTCGAGGTGAAATGAATGGGTTCTTGGGGATTACTCAGGATATACTTTGATCTTTAAGGTTGGGCAATGGCGAAATCCCAAAATGTGGTTATTAAATTCACGTGTACATTCGGATCGGCTTTTAACCCCTTGGGTTTGAGTTTAGAGAACAGGACTTTAGAGACTACCCAGGTTCGGTTATCCGACGCTCAAAGTGCTGTCGACGATTGGCTGTTAAGCAGGATCAACTATCAGACGAAGTCCAACTTAAGGCCTTAATTTTTGCTTCCTCATAGAGGAAGGTATGTTTCCGTGAAAATTTTTTTTTCGAGATTGTAATGTCAGCGTACTAAAAATGGTCGAAAACGTCGAGAAATGTGATTTTTAGCTGGCGTCCGGATATGTGTGTGTGTGTGTGTGTGTGTGTGTGTGTGTGTGTGTGTGTGTGTGTGTGTGTGTGTGTGTGTGTGTGTGTGTGTGTGTGTGTGTGTG
>JAPYZC010006919.1:0-18596 GCA_030522665.1 Ichneumoninae sp. A BG-2022a | reverse complement strand
TTGTTTTTTTGGCAAAGTTGTATTTTTTGTCCGACACGAGTTTATGTATCAAGTGTCGCCCTAGGAGTAAAATAATTCGGAGACTCGTCATCGGTGGGGAAAAATTACATTAGACGTGGCCATAAAACGGTGAATATTGGATAATTGACTTAATAATTAAAAAAAATATATTTTTCCAAAACTCCGTATTTTCGTTAATTGAAGTAGGCGCACGGATCTAACAAAGCGAAGACATGGTGTATTTTTTCGCGCTGAACCTGAATCGGCCAGTCGTTTTGCATAAAAGGCAAATACGACGTTAAAACAAGTTAAAAATTGAAATTTTCATGTGGCTTTATCATAACAGCTGCACTTTCAAATTTTCATATGGCCTACTCATATTTGCGAAGCTTCCTCTATGAGGAAGCCAACAATACAGAAAATGCTTCCTCTTAGAAGAAGCTTCGCAAATAAAGGAACATTATGAGAAGGCCATATGAAAATTTCAATGTGCAGCTTTTATGAGAAACCCATATGAAAATTTCAATTTGCAGTTTTTTTTTTCAATTTTAACGTCATTCACAATCTTCACTCCGAAAATCACTGTTCGAAATTCATTTTAGCTTTTTTCTATTATCACTTTCTTCACTGCATTGGTTTTTGGATATCTCTTCTTCAATGCACGCTTCGGCGTGATCGATGCGAGAGATAGAGAGAGAGAGAGAGCTCTATATGCAGTGCTCTTACGGGTACAGAGATTAATTTTCACATCTGTTATTCTCATCGTCAATATCGATCGCTCACGCGGTAATGGAGAAGTGTAAAAATTAATCACGTTTTTTTTGCTCGCTATTCTTTTGTTATTTCAACGAGAGTCCAGAAATTGTGGAACCGGTGATATATGATAATATACATATATACATACATACATACATACATATATATATATATATATACATATATATCTGCGAAACAATTTTCCGCAAAGGGGAACGCCGTCGACGCCGCGGACAAAGAGACGTGTCACTTGAATATACCGAGCGGAGAGTTATTCTTTTCGCGTAATCTGAAGTGACGAGAATAGTTTTTCCTCGTTGAGAGCTTTAGCGCCGACTCTCCGCCCCGCGCGTTTATTTCTATGGCTCTTTTTCGCCCAGTTTCTTTCATCCGCTCTTAATATCTTTTTTTTTCTCTTTGTAACGCTGTGAGAAAGCGTACAGCCCGTTCGTCGCTAATCCGCTCGCTTTGTCACGATTAGAGGGAAGAACAATACGTAAAGTTTGCCCGATTGCGAGATCGTTTGAGAATGAGAAAAAAAAGGAAAATAATTTACCGAGTGCGAGTGGGTGAATCCGGCGTTAATCTATTTTGAGAAAAAAATCCCCGACTACAAACGGCGAACTTTTTCGAGGGAAGACCCGAACATCCGACAACATATTAAATATATGCATAGTGTAACGAATATAGATATGAGGATGCGAGATATGCGATGTAATCAGGGTGGCCGCAAAATCGGATGAAAACATTCACTGACATTTCCCTGACATTTTCGAAAGTTTCGAAAATTTCCCTGACAAACTATTCAATATTGTGACAAAAAATTAAGACGGTAGGAACCTTGTATATGTTTATTATTATTTAGGCTTTGGTATTTTTTATTGACTTATATTTCTGGTAGGAATAAAGGAGATAACACAAGAATTATTTTGCTTCCTTCAGCGCCGTAATTTTTTCATTGAGAAGAGCTTCAAAAAGTTTTACAAAAAAAAAAAGTGTTCGCTCAAACACTTCTTTTTCTTTCTCGATTTGACATTTCGTATTTTCCTTGACTAATATTTAATTCGCTGACATTTCCAGGTTTTTCAGGTATTCCCTGACATTGGCCACCCTGTATTACATAGATGACCGGAATAGCTCGGTATTAGAGATGACAAACGGACAGATCATCGATTGACCAGATCACAAGAGTCTTGATCGGACTTTCAGAGGGAACAGACCTTTGGCAGATCGTGCTCGAGATATTTAGCTGCGATTGTACTTAGTAATATCCGTCCCAAACTCAAATACGCGCGTTATTTATTCCCCGAGAACTTAACCATGTATATACATTACGTCCTAGTGGAGCTGGTGGACTTTATGGACTGAAGCCCTTATTATTCTAAGTCCTTTAAAAAAATGTATGCCCTTACAATTCTAACTCGTACTATTACGATCTCATTGTTAACCAAGGAGGCGCCTTCAAACGTACACCGGTTCACCGTAACACAACTGAATCTCACACTTGACGAAATGGCACACGGCGTCCAAGCTTACACGACGAATTTGTAACAAACGATTTTTCAACACATTACAAACCGTGCACCGCAAATTTATTACACATAAAAAATCTTTCACATTTTAAATGAACACATTCAAAATTTAACATTATTTTGTAACAACCGCGAAATGTAACAACTTCCAAAGCTTACACATGTAATTTGTAACAGACATTGAATCGTACACCCGTGCATACGTACACGGGCTAACAGGGAAGGCGGCTCGAGACTGGCACTGATGAGAACCACTGCTATTATGCAGGTTAGATGGACTTCACAGCAGGCAATATTCGTAACGGTAACGATTCAATGTTTGTTACAAATTTCATGTGTAAGCTTTCAAAGTTGTTACATTTCGCGGTTGTTACAAAATAATGTTGTTAAATTTTGAATGTGTTCATTTTAAATGTGAAAGCTTTTTGATGTGTAATAAATTTGCGGTGCACGGTTTGTAATGTGTTGAAAAATCGTTTGTTACAAATTCGTCGTGTAAGCTTGGACGCCGTGTGCCATTTCGTGAAGTGTGAGATTCAGTTGTGTTACGGTGAACCGGTGTACGGTTGAACGGTGTACGTTTGAAGGCGCCTCTAACCAAGTTCACGTCCTTATCAATGTTCCATTGACTCTATTAATGACCGTCTGACCCAATTGTTGACCCTCTGACCCTATTTTCGACGTCCTGACCCTGTTAATGACCCATGACCCTGTTATTGATCGATGACCATATTATTGACCCTCTGACCCTATTGTCGACGTCCTGACCCTGTTAATGACCCATGACCCTGTTATTGATCGATGACCATATTATTGACCCACTGACCCGATTATTGATCCCCTCTGACCCCATTATTGACCCGACCCTACTATTCTTGACACGGCGACGGCGGCGGCGAAATCTTTTTATATTATAGAGAGATACTAATTTTAAGACTATATACGAGCGACATATGGTGCTAGCCGACTCTGTTGGCATGTGTGCACATGCGGGGATGACGTTGCTACAGTTATTCGGTCATGTGTCGAAACTATAATAAAACTTTTAATTATCATACTAATTCGAATATACGAAAAATATTTTTTTAATGAAAAAAAATATGTATACATTTTTCTCAGAAGTACAAAATAACTTAATAACCGAGAGCGAGACGCATGAGCTCCGTAAGTTTCTCGGGGGAAAATATTGAAGCTGCAGCTTCGGGTTTCATACCGACCTCCTCCACTTCAATATTTCTCCACTTTCCACGTCCCTTCCGGTAGAACCGCACGCTCGTTGTAACGTAGAAAAATATTCATTTCCTCCTGAAAAAAGGTGACTTTGAGTATGACGATAAGAATGGGAATGAGAGTGAAAAGAAGAAGGTAGTCGGCAACGAGATCCGATGCACGAACGAGAGCTGCTCTCATATTGCATTCTTTGAGTTCAACGAAAAGAGCAGCCGGCCTTGCGCGTTTTCACCCACGACGTACATATATATTACACACATACATACGTATATGTTACACACACACACACACACAGCTGTATTGCTATATACCGCTCCATTCCACCACTCGATCCCGCACCCGAGGCTCGATTACAGATTCTGGCACGAGAATAGATAGAGGAAAGAGGCTCTGAAGGCTCGTACAGGCTCGAACATCGAATTCCACGTAGACATACCGGGATTCCGGAAATGCCGTAGGCTCCGCTAAACCTTCCCCGGTTTGTGGGGCACGTGTGCGCTTTTCCGTCGAAATTTATCTATCTCTTGTTGTCTTTTTTTTCTCGATCGACATTTTTTTTTATCGTTCAAGTTCGCATAGCGCTATAAAAAACACGTGGGAATTTAATTTACCGGACTCGATTTTTTTACATTAAAAAACTGGTAGGGTACACTTAATGTAGAATTGTGATGAAAAGTTAATATGGTTTTTTATTCAGATTTAACACTTTTACAAGGTTAAATTTTTAATCTTTCTCGTGTTTTTTTTTTATTTCGCCATTGAAATTTTGTTGACGGTCCAAGTTCACATATCAGTATAAAAAAGTGAATTTAATGTACCCGACAGGATTTTTTAATGCAAAAACTGGTAGATTAAATTTAATGTAGAATTGTCATGATTAATTGATGTACTGCTTCATTCAAGTTTAACCCTTTATAAGTCGCACCGCCCGAACCTGTACCGTAATGACCTGTCACAGTAAAGTAAATCCATAGTAAATCTTCCATTTCATAGTAAAATAAGTCCATAGTAAAAAAATAAATAAAGTATGCCCATTATTTTTAATACACAGAACATTCATTTTTCATCACAATTGTAGATGAAATTTAATATACAAGTTTTTGCATAAAAACTTCCAGTCCATTAGATTAAATGTCATTTGATTTTTTTTCACAACGATCGCTAAACACTCACTCTATATATCATTTTTTTATGTAGACGTCACTGTAGCGGTCTCATTCGTGCATCGGAATTTCACTTGCAATATGAACGTGTTAGACGAAAAAATAAAATATATACAAATCAAGTTAGCGAAGTTCAATTTTAATAATTTTCTGCGATTGGATTTTACAGGCGACAAGCACAAGAATAGTGGGTGGCATATGGTGGTTTTTCACCCTTATCATCATTTCATCGTACACGGCTAATCTCGCGGCATTTCTCACCGTCGAGAGGATGATAACGCCGATTGAGAACGCGGCGGATCTCGCGGAGCAAACGGAGATAGCGTACGGAACCCTCGAGGGTGGGAGCACGATGACGTTCTTCAGGGTAAGTAGATCGAGTGCCACGACGTATTTCACACCTCGGTACATCTATCTATAATGCTCTAGATGGCAGAGTGTTACACACTTGGTTCGTAGTACACGTGTGTCGTATTGAGTGCAGCGCATGAAACGAGGCCGGAGAGACGAAATTTGACCTTTGTCGTCGAATAAAAAAAAGGATGAAAATCACGACCCTGAAGATATCTGCATGAGATCAAATTGCAACAAGTTATAACGGCTGCATTTTGCATCACACAAACTTTGCTTGGGAAAGTTCACTTGAAGAATAAAATTCTACAAGTGAACAATATTTTTTTCTTCCTAAAGCCGCGGATTGATACACTGATAAAAAAATATGGTTGAATCAACGAAGAGTCGGGCAACAATTTTTTGGTTGATTTCACCAAAATATTTTTGTGCCATTCAAATTGTTTGTTCGACCAACTAAATATTTATTTGAACGTCCCTGCCCGAATCTTAGTTGATGCAACTGTACTTTTTGCCAACGATGAAATTTGATGTCATGCAGATATCTTCAGGGTCATTGAAAAACGAGAATATCACAAAGCTTCCGCATCGATTCTACTTTAATGTACAGATTTTCTACGGCAAAGTATTTTTTCGTGATTATTTGGCTTCTTCGTAGAGCATTACGAAGCATCTTCGTAAAAACATAGCTGTTTCAAAATAGAAAAAAATCACTAATTTTGACAATATTCACTACTAAGATTCCCTATAAAAATTGTAGTTATTCGTCGTTTCAGGGCCTTGTCTGATGTGTCTTTACCCCCTAATCACGAATCTACCACTTATTTTACTCTCAACTCAAATTCTGATACGGAAATTCACATCAGAAATAAAATAAATTTTTTTTATGAAATGCAAAAAATGCAAAATCTTATAAAATTTAAACGGTTCCTCGCCTCATTAAACAAGGATAATCGGTCGATAATAGTCCGTCTATGTAGGATTTATTAGTCCGATAATTCAACAATTGTAAGAACTGGCGTGTTTATAGATTTTTTTTAGCAAAGTTCAAAACCTTGTATAATTTTTATGACTGAAAGTATTTTGCTAAAAATATAACCAAACATTGAGGATTGACTCGTCTACTTGCCTTAAAAATTTCAGCTTGACAGCCCAAGCCATTCTCAAGTTATACGAGTTTTATGTTGTCACACGCATCCAGATATTTTTTCAAATATCATTTACCGACGTTTTCAAACGTTCTGAACACATTTTCATTACAATCTAAAAAAGAAAATAGTTGTCATGAAAACAAAGCTTCCTCCATGAAACAGCAAAACAAAAATATTTCTCTTATCAATTAACGAAATTTTAGTATATATTAATCAAATTATTTCTGGTATGGCAAGTGGCATTTTTTTTTTTTTTTGAGGAAACTCTTTATTGAATAGTCCGCGTTTTGAATGTAGGTGAAAGTGGGGCAAAATGGAACCCGAAGGCAGAACGGACTGCTAGTTTTTCACAGGTCAAAAAAATGATCTGCTCCATTTTGCCCCGTAGTTCCATTTTATCCCGCTCTCCCCTGCACACTTCCGGTATTATCAATATTCCTGACTCGAAGGCAATGACTTCAGGCCATTTTTCTTGGCACTTTGGGTTTCCATGAAGAAGATCGAGCTTCGCGGCTCTCGCATAAGATTGTTTCGTTTCTCCTCTTTCATTCAAAAGTTTCTCGGCGATTTTTTTTTTTTTTTTTTTCATCCACTCTTCAAGAGCCGTCAGCTGATTGCTCGCAGATCGCTGCGGAAAAGTCGCAAATCCAATCGTCGAAGTGCGTTTTGCCACGTCGCAAGTCTCGCGTGTTTGTCCCGAAGTGTAAAATATTCTACAGCGATTTCCCATTAACAAAACAATTTCTGTTCCGGCAATCAATCTTTCACCTCGGTACAAAACGTCGAACGATCCGTACTAAAGTTGCCCTAGGGGAGAGAGAGCTCCCTCAAGTAAATTCCGCGGGCCACCCGTGGTTTTTCGATAAGCCGCGAGTCCTCCCTTGGGCCTAAAGAGGAACGCTCCAAACTCCCCGCAGGCTCCGGTTTCAGCTCAGAAAGGCCGGCGCACTGTTCGCGATGGAGACGATAAACATTGAAGTTTCCACGGCTAATTACGACTAAGCAACAAATTTACATTTTACTGGGAAAAACTTTGCAAGTGAAAATAATAATAAAAAAAATTTAAATAGCGAGGAAATTTTAAGTGGAAGACTCTAAATAGCGATAAAAATGTTCCGCGAAGTCTTGAGACTGCGGAAAAGCGCAGTCGTGCATGTCCCACGGTTGGAGTGCAATAATTTTGCGGGAAGAAGAAACAGAACACGAACATTAAACGTCTCGTTAAGGGAATGCTGAAACCGTTTTTTAAATCCTTGCTCACCTTTTTTAGCGTTAGAACTAGGCGATTTCTTAGTTTTTATTTTGAATAAAATGTCTGCATCGAAATTAATGTACTTGTATTGGAAGCTTTTATGCATAACCTAGTATATTAAATTTAATATACAAATGTTGTGTAAAATGAATGTACTGTAAATAAAAAACAATAAAAAAGTGGAATTTTTAATAAAAGTACGGTAATAGTACTAAATATAAAAATTACTTTAAAACTACTGTAATTTTTTATAATATTTGTGGATTAAATTTAATATACTGGTTTATGCATAAAAGCTTCTAATATCGGTACATTAAATTTACAATTTTTTTAACAGTGTATGCATATGCTTCAAATCATGTAGGTTTATAATATTGACATAAACGCTTCGAATTTTCATTAATGACGTACAATGATTTAGAAAAAAAGGACCAACATTTTAAGTGAAAGACTCTAAATAGCGATAAAAATGTTCCACGAAGTTTTGAGACTGCTGAAAAGCGAAAAAATTACCAGATATTAAAATTACAAATATTTTGGTTGAAATTTACGAAAATGTTAATGAAAAATACAAATTTTACTGTCAAATTGCAACGCACATGTGTTTGAAATTTCAGGAACGGTTTATGTAAAAAAGCTTCCAATACTGTTCTTTAAGTTTCAAACAAAATTTTTTTATAGTGTTTAGGTTTATAATATTGACATAATTTTTATTAACAACGTACAAGAAATTAAGAAAATCAAATATTACAGTTTGCCCAAAAGTATGAACACACCATGCCGTACACGATATTCACTCAGAGAAAAAAAAATGAATTAATTCAGGAAAATGTGTGCTCACGTGTGGCGAAACAAACGTTTGGTTGATCGAAAGAAATACCTCGTTGATTAAACTCACAGACCGTCGAATCGAATGTTTCTTTATTTACTACGATAATTATTTCGTTCGATCAACCATAAATTTGTTTCGCCATCCGTCACCGCTCATTTTGTTGACCCAATCGATATTTTTCCTCAGTGAATGCCATTTTTATTGGCTCTGATAATTTGTCTCAAGCGAACAGGAAACGTAAACGAAGAATACAATTTTGGAATATTTGGGGAATTTCAGAGTCGGCGTGCACTCTCGTTTTACGTGTGTGTATTCCAGATCAATTTATAACCTTCAAAATAGATGCCGTTGAAATCATAGGGACAAACAAGGAGGAGCAAGAGTCGCAGTTTGTGACACCCCGAACGCGCGCTACCCATTGGCTGCATATCAAATGGTGGGGGGAGCCGACTATGCTAGAGGTAGACACCGGGGCAAAATGGGGCAAAACGGAACAGGCAAAACTCAATTTTCCAATGATTTTTGGATGCCCCATTTCTGTCCCAACGATGCATCCGGATTTTCAAACCCGTTTTGCCCCAACTATTTATTTAAGTTAAATAAATAGTTACTTGAATGAAATAAATATACATTTAAATCAAATAAATATTTTACTTAAATCAAATAAACGGTGGCCGTCAAATAATTTTTTTTTTCTGGGTGCATTGGCTGTATATCAAATGGTGGGGGAAGCCGACTATGCTAGAGATAACCCTGTCACAAACTGGGAGAGTGTCAGAAACTGGGTCAGAAACCTTTAGCTTAATCCATGTTTCTTTTTCAAGAGTGTAAAACTCTTTTGGATTAACGAACTTAACATTTTGAATTTCTCAGGATTCCAAGATCGGAATTTATCAGAAGATGTGGAGGTTCATGGAGTCCAAGAGATCGACGGTATTCGTCTCGACGTACGAGGAGGGTGTCAAGAGGGTCCTCGAGGGCGACTACGCCTTCCTCATGGAATCCACTATGCTAGATTACGCTGTACAGCGGGACTGCAATCTTACGCAAATTGGTGGTCTGCTGGACAGCAAGGGATACGGAATTGCCACGCCCAAAGGTAGACCACGTAGGACAAGCCTGACCAGTTAATTTCAAGCCCTTCATCGATCACCCATCCTGTATCAGTAAACTCCGATAATCTCAGTACGTTTAAGTTAAGATAGTTGGGCAATGGTCGATATCGAAAAGTGCGATATGTGCTACGGCTGCGATCGACTCATCGGCACTGTCAGTTGGAGGGACAGTGCGAAACTCCAAACTTCGTTATTTTACGTTTCGGTCATATCACGTGTTGGCCCTCTTCAGAATTATTTATTTCTAAAGTCAGACATGTGTACATTGGCCAAATATGGAGATACTTAAAAGAAAGAATAAAAGAACACAATCGAAGCCTAAAAACTGTACAAAAGAACTCCACAGGATTAAGTGCACACCATATGGACTTAACTCGTTGGATTGACTTTGACAATGTACAAATACTGAATTATGAATCGAAGATGAGGAAAAAATTAATTTTATAAATTATTCAAATCAAAAAACAAAAATCTCTGAATTTTCGAACTAATATAGAAAAATTTAGTGCTGCATATAACTCTGTTTTGTAAATAAAAATCAGTGGATTTAGATAATTTCCATACTTAGTGAATTGAGAGACGTTAAATATCCGGGAATTTCCAAAGGTAACCGACTCGATATTGATAGCGTCCCTTTAGCCCAGTTTCAAAGCTGAGCATGATGTAACAAATTTGTCGCTACCTGTTGGACATACTTAAGGATAGTCAAATGAGTACAATTATCACCAAACAATGGACAAGTCTGTTGTGAGTAGATTTTTAGTAATTAACCTTAAATTAGACACAAAAATTGTATTAATCAGGGACCGAACTTTGTACGTCATAGTGGCTAACTTCTAAATGAAATGTTCGTTGGTGTATATTTAAGGCCATATATTATTATTATTTACATATGTACACATGTCTTATTTTAGAGATAAATAATTCTGAAGCGGGCCAACACCTATAGCTGAAACGTTAAATAACGGCGATTGGAGTTTCGCTCTGTCCTTCCAACTGACCGTGCCGATGAGTCGGTCGAAGTCGCAGCACGTATCACAAACATCTCATTGGAATCCAACGATGCAAAAAGTGCCTTTTAGCACTAAACAGAAGCGAGCCAAAGGTGGAGCGGAGCCAAGGGGGCAAAATGGACCGTCTTTACTAATTTTCGGCGGGGCTTTAAGTTCGAAAGAGGAATGAAAAAGATTACAAACATTCTTGGTAGAAAACAGTCTTGGTAGTATTCTTGGTAGAATAAAAAAACAGAAAAAATCGAGCATTTGCAAGGTGTTAAAAAATTATCTTTGCACAATAATAATTCCAAAATGTTATTAACAAATAACTGAAAAATTAAAATTGTGCAACAAATTACCCGGCAACCTATTTCTTTTTGTTGCGAAAATGGTTTGTCAATTTTCTGAATAGGTATGCATTTTTTCAGAATTTTATGTAATATTCGAAAATTGCGATTTTAAACAAATTTTAACATAAAAAAACGCGATTGTCAAGCGTTACATAAAATTCTCTAAAAATTCGTACGTATTCAAAAAAAAGTAACAAAACAATTTCATGACAAAAAAAATGAGGTTACTGGGTAATTTGTTGCGCAATTTTTTATTTCAGTAATTCGTTAATAACATTTTGGTATTATTAAAATGCACAAACAATATTTTCAGCACTTTCCATATGCTTGATTTTTTTCAGATTTTTAGTCGATCGGGAAGTCTTTGTAATTCTTTCTTATTCCTCTCTCAAACTTGGGCGGCGTCAGACATAACGAAAGGACTACCTTAAAGAAAAAGTTTCATCTCGCATGGACGTCGCTGGTCCGTTTTGCCTTGCCGTTCCGTTTTGCCCCGCTCTACCCCCACCTGCTCACAACGTCCGTCATTTCCGGTATTTCTCAAGGGCTACAAAGTCCAAACCCTCCCCTACTCTTCAACCATCGCCGAACTTGACCACTCGACTTTTTTCAATATCTTTCTTCGCCCTTAGGCTCGCCCTGGCGGGACAAAATATCCCTGGCGATACTCGAGCTGCAGGAGAAAGGCGTCATACAAATATTGTACGACAAGTGGTGGAAGAATACAGGGGACGTGTGCAACAGAGACGAGAAGAGCAAAGAGAGCAAAGCGAACGCCCTCGGAGTGGAGAACATAGGTGAGTTCCCGCAAGCTTACTCTACCGTGATTCCATTGCCGCTTTTGCCGTTCCTCCTGCCGGAGGCCCCAACAGCGGTAGGTGATATACGGATATTTTCCACCTTACGCGACACCCCTTGGCTACCATCCAGCGAAACCGGCTAACCGCACGCTAGAACTTTGGTCACTTCACTGTTTTATTTAGGTACCAGTTGTTTTTTGTTTTTTAATTTTATTAAAGTTTCTACGGTTCATCGTTTTCAAACGTATTCGTAGAATAACCGGATGTTAATAGTTTAAACTCATTTCATGAATTATTTTCGATTAAAACAATAACATCTACGGGGATGAAAAAATTGTAAAAATGGTAAATGGACAGCCTGACCACGTGAGTTCAGAGAGAATTGAGAGAGAATGGCGAACACTTCACGACGGGATAGAAATCTGAAAAGATAGGAATTACACATCAAAAATTTCGTCGAAGAAAAAAGACACATCAAAAATTGTATCGCTGGCATATATCAGATAGGTACACCACATAAAAAATACTATTCCAGAGGAACGACACAGACAAAATTTCATCGAAGAAGAAAGATACATAGAAAATTATATTGCTGGCATATATCACGTCACATATTTGCAAATATGACGTTACACTACAGTAATCGAGTTAAAACTATATAATTAATTTCGATAAAACAAAAAATTATAAATTAGGTTAAGTGCATAATTTATGATAATTTTTTATTATTAATGTGTTCGGTGATTATTACACCAGATATTATAGACACGGCATCGCATAAATTGTTCACACACTAATCGCGCACTAAACACCGACAACGTAAAAATAAAACGCAAATAGAAAACGCTACGATTATAAATAAATAACAATTCCAGGCTTCTCATAGGGCATTGGAAACTTGGCACAATCTCGGCTACTTGAATCAAGTAAAATTTTCTTCCTATCGTACAATTTCATACCGGATTGAAACGATAACATGTCACCTTGACAGTCTTGCTGTCGTTGTTTCAATATCATATGGAATTGTAAGAATTGAAAGTAGGATCGAAACAAATCTTTTTTTCTTCGGCAGCCCGCAAGCAAATTTTTTTTTCAGTGTGTCGTTTATGTCAGTTACTTCCTCTTCTTTTCTTTCATACATCAATTAAATATTGACCGAGAAGAAAATCAAAGGACACAGCAGTGTCTCGATGCAAAGTTAAAAGAAGCTATCCAGACAAAAGCCGTGCAATCGTCCGCCAAAGTGGCGTTTTTCAGGGTCTGAAAAAATGTCAAATTTAAATTTTACTCCGATGTCTATCAATGCCACGAAGCTGATTATGTCGGATCCACAGAAAAAAGCAATTAGTCGATACCTTCCCTCGAACTTCCTCAAGTGTTTTCTATTCGCACCGCCCCCCCCCCCCCCCCCCCCCCCCCCCCCCCTCCCCCCCCCCCCCCCCGCCCCACCCAACTCCCAGAAGTTTCCATTAAAAAAGTTTGTCTTCGACCGAAATAGACAAATTTTCCTCGAGTTGATCATTATTCTTCCGGCCATCTACGCCGAGGCATTATGCAGGAACGGAATAGCTTCGCGTCTCCTTCTTGATATTACCCTAAGAGCGTGGCGCGTCATGCAGCGCACTCCTCCGGTCGTCAAGCGCCCTCGGAATTAACGAGACGCTTAACCAGAAGAAAGTCTAATGAGAAGAAAAAAAAAGTGGAGCGCATATACCTCCGGCAATCTTGGGTCCGCATCCGCACGAGACGCCGGAATTTTCTTTGGTAACTGGAGGCGAGTGCGCTCGGTGCTCTTTCCCTCCCAGGATCCTCCGCCCTCCCCGCGGTTGAGAGTTGCTCTCGAAAAGCCACCCCGCCGCCGCTCCGGATTTCTCATGAAAGTCGCAACAAGTTTTTGCTATTGGGTGAGACTTTCTTTTACGTCTTCCGCGAGAAATTCGCGTGGCCCCGGCTCGAATCTTCTCCACTCTCCTCCCGTTTCGCTGCCATCCGAGGTGCCCGCTCTACACTGACTCGCGGAATTCCGTATATTTTGTCCGCCTCTCGTCCCGAATTTCTTCGCTTAAACCGTTTTCTTCTTCCTCGTCTCCTTCTTGTTCTTCGTACTCTTGCGTCTCCACGGTGTAACTCTAGCGCGAGTGGCCACTTTACGGAACCGGCAAATGTACTCAACGGAACGTCGCGGCCTCCGTCTCGTCGTCGAGACGAGCACGTACAGTTTATGGAGGGAAACATAAAAAGCGGTGACAAAGGTGGAAAACGCTACCGGAATGGAGCAACGATAACACTTTGGCGTGTTTGAGGCGACTCTGATTATGTCCCGTCATTTGAAAGACTGAGTGCTCACAGCACCGTGGCGAGACGTTGAGTGCACATGGGCTCACCAATTACAGGGATTTATTTATGTAAAAAATTACTCGTCAACGCGGAGATCTATTTTGTTGAAATCGGGACGTCACTAATTACTCGCATACGCGGGATTCCATCCGAGTTCGGCCATACTCCGGCTAGACCCCTTCCAATTCGGGCGAAACTTTTTTCCTGGTTTTAGGTACGTTTAAAATTAAACATAATTTTTCTTTATATTTTTTTGGGGATCTGTGATAGAGCAATACATAATTGAAAATTGGTAATAGTAAACATTTAAAAAATTTCGCTGTGAGATATCTCTGCTTTGCATAGGGGTATCGGGAAATGTTAGGTGTGCCATCGATTCGTCTCGAACGATACTTTAACACAAAACATAGTCCGTAATTTTTCGAAAATATTTGGGATGTTAAACATCGATTTGAAGTAGAAAAAAAGATTTTTCGATCCATTGGACATTTAAAATTTTTTTGTAAATTTTATTGAAAAATATCCGAAATTATGATACATCAGCAATCATGGTATCTCTTACGGCTTTCTACGATTTTTAACATGACAAATGTTTTCGAAAAATGATGGACTATTTTTTGTGTTAAAGTATCATTCAAGAATTCTAATTTAAAAAAATATGTTTCATTTTAAATGTATCTAAAAACAGGAAAAAAGTTTCGCCCGAGTTGGAAGGGGCCCGAAGGATGGCCAAACTCGGATGAAATCCCCCATACACTGTCGGTCAATTCCGTCACCCTTTTTGGAACTTTCAGATTTTCTTTTACATAGCGTATTTGCGGTATTTTCGATGTTGCTCATTAAAGGCAGCAGCAAAGTCGCGTGCGAATTCTTTCAATGCTGGATATGATTCCGTCAGACGGGGCTGCGATTTAACAGAATTCGCGGAAATTTTCGAAAAGCTCGATTCTGGTATACGGACGACATTTCCGATTGAAGAGCAAAAAGTACCGATGGGCGCACACTTAAGGGAGCAGTCCCACACAGTAAAATAGGTACGAACGTTTCGTGTCCACAAATGTCAAGAATTGTTTTCATGTTAATTTTACAAAAAAATCTTGTCGATTTTACACAAAAATCTTGTCGATTTTACACAAAAATCTTGTCGATTTTACACAAAAATCTTGTCGATTTTACACAAAAATCTTGTCGATTTTACAAAAATATCTGTCAATTTTACAAAATTTTTTTCTGAAATTAAGCACAAAAAAATTGCGGACGTTTGTGGACAAAAAAGGTTTGTTCAGTGAACAAAAATTTTTATTGTGCAGTTCCCGGACATGCATAAAAATTCGCTTTTTCATTTCTCTTGCACCATTCGCTTTGTGCGACCACTAGGACGTGTGCGGTCACTGGGACCTTATCTGTTGTGGAACACTAGAGCGCGACGCACTCGTCTTTTCGCTAATTACCGGTATTATGTTTTTAATTACTAAATACCAGTATTTACATAAAAAAAACCGCGCATCCACCGCTGTCGGTAAATTTCTTAAATTAAGGACATGTGAAACGACTCAGTCGGTAATGCGGCGGATGTGCAATTTAATACCGCGTCCGATGATGCTTCCATTTTATCCGAAACGTCAATCGGTTTCGAATGGCATTGATTCGAAAAATGCATCCATCTCTCTCATCCGTCATGCGGCACATCTTTCACATGGCCTTAATTTCTTGACACGAAGTACCAAGGGTTTGTTTTTATATACTGTAAATAAAAAAGCAAAATGTATGGCTCAAAGTGTCAGTGGCAGCTCGCGAAGTGGTCCGCGAGTGCTTTCAACGCCGAAGAGGATCCGTTTCGACGGGGCTTCGATGTAATGGAATTTTCCTGAAATTTTCGAAAGGCTCGACTGCGCTATGCGAACGACATTTCCGAATGGAGAGCAAACGCTCCCGCGAGTTTATCCACGGCAGATACTCCGACACGGAAGATTGAAGCGCGACGCACTCGTCTTTTCGCAGACGTAAGAGTTTCGAGATTGCTCAAGTTGGTCTCGTTAATCACAGTTGCCGCGGTACTTCGATTATTTGTAGCAGCAGTGTGATGTGCGTCTTGGCAGCCGTGGAGGAGCCGGCGACGAGCTCGAGGGATGCACGGAAACTACGAGGGATGAAGTTTACTGGATGGGAGGAAGGCGGATGGAGTAAAAGCGAGGGAAAGCAGAGCGAGGAAGTGCCCGGAGATCTTGGAAGAGGCGTTCGCGTCTCTCGTCATATACGTGCTCGAGAGTTTTCGAGTTTAAGGACGGAACCGAGGCGTCGAAGGAATACGACGAGGCACACAGACTCCCTGGCGACCCTCCGAAAAGTCGAACCTGTCCTTACAGCGAGGAAACTAGTTACTTCAAAACCGTCGGCTCAAACTTTGATTCGGCATCCAAGCCGTCACCACCTTTTCGCACACCTGCAACGATGCACTACAAATGTGTACGAGTATATCTGACAACAATGCCTTAAAGGTCTCGACGATTTGCGCAGACGCAGAAAAATCATTTGTTTTACGGACGGCCCGCAAATAAATATTCATTCGATTTAAATAAAATTTTATTCAAATGTTTATTTAAAGAAAATACATATTTGTTTGGGGGTGCCTGTGAAATAAATTATTTTTCTGAGTGCATATATGTCCCTCTATAATGTAAAGAGATTTCGCTGCCTCCACCGAGAAAGCGGGACGTCTGGGTTCAATGAAACACTTTGGCCGGAGTCAAATGAAACATCGTCACTTCGTTGGCAGTGACAGTCGATAGACTACCGTAACAAGAACGTTAAGGTCCAGTTTTTGACACTTCTACGGAACTCTCTCACTTTAAGAGTGTACGGGAAACCAGGGCGAAACCGGGTAATGGGGCAAAATAGGGACATGAAATGTCATATCGACGTGGGACAAAATAGGGTAATAATGAAGCTAACAAAAGTCGCCGCAAGTCAAATCAAAGGGTACCCCGTTTTGCCCCAGATGGTTTATTTTTTTTTTATATCCTTTCAAAACCGGCGCCAATACAATTGTGGTGGGCGTCCCCGTTTTGTTCCGGTCTACCCTAAAATCAGAGGGTTAAACAAGGAGGACCAAGTGTCGCAGTTTCTGACCGAATGCGCGCTACATAGTGGTTGCATATCAAATGGTGGGGGAGCCGACTCCAGCGGGGCAAAACGGGATAATGAAACAAAACGTAATTTTCCAAAAACTTTTGGATGGTGGCGATGGTGGTATCGTTGGGATAAAATGGGGCATCCAAAAATTATTGGAAATTTGAGTTTTGCCCTGACTGTCCCGTTTTGCCCCGCTATGCCAGTTTGCCCCGATCTCCCCTACCCCTGTCACAAACTGGGACAGTGTAACAAACAGGGCCGTTTACCTTATGTCATTCACGATGATCGGATTAACGCATATGTGCTCAATCACGCTGAGAAATATTTACTCTATACAAACAAACCAAGCCAATATTTCAGAGAAATTAAAGACTGCCCCATTTTGCCACCCGCGATATTTTTTTCCGGAACGTCGAAATTGACCGTACAGATTCGATTGGTTCGCGAAACACAGTGATTTAATGTATAGTTGCAACGGCGATTTTCGCTTATTTGGCCCATTTCTCCCCCCTCTATATAATTTTGTTTTCTTCTACAGAAAACACTTGTTCTTGCCTGATCATTGATTTACATTTACTGCAGTGGTTAAAGTGTGTTTAACCACTCCAAGATAAGTCCAATCATGAGAATAATTTTCAATTAAATTTCTCCGTGCCGATTCCTCGAGCTCTCGGTGTACAATTTCGTTAAGTTATCGCCCGGCAAAGTCATTCGTTTCAAAGTTTCCCCATGGTGACGATAGTTTACAATGAGCTTGATTCATCGTCGGCGCGGGACACGCAAAGGATAAACTATAACGCCACCAGTCACGATGATTTAATTGGTATCCGGTAGCAAACAGTGATACTCGCAAATCCGCGAAACTCTCAGTGTAATCGCTCGTTGGCACGGATTAAACATGCTATATCGCCGGTGTAGGAAACTTGCCCGAACAATAATTTCTGATACAGTTATAACTCCAGAGTTACGCGGTAACTGCGCGCCCTCCCGTAATTCCACAACGACGAACCCATTAGTGCAGGAAACGGGGTAACGGCCAACACTTTAGGGAGAACTTATATATTTCAATTAAAAGTGTTCAGCATTAAGCCTTCCTATACTAATTAATTGTTTTTCAGACTCACGGAAACTGCACACGTTAAGAAGATTGGAGCGCTTCTCTAGGGTGTTTCAGAAAAAGGACATTTTTTTTAAATTTTGCTCCCACTTTTTTAAAGTCTAAATTTCGATCTCAAATTGAACCTCGTCAAAGGTGGTACCTAGCAAAAAATTCTAAGAGGTGCCGCATTCGACGTTTGTACCCAAAAAATGCGGCACCTTTTAAACTTAGTTGTCAACGACCGCCTTTCGCGAAATGTTTTTTTAGATCGAAATATATAATTCTACGGGGTGGGAGATTAACTTTTCGTAATTTTTCTAGTGAACCCAAAATATATTTTGGCATATTTTTTATAATTTTTTTTATTTGTAGTCTTTTGTGTTTAATACAAAAAATGGCAAGACGTTAAGCTCCCACCCCATAGAACTATATATATTAATTGATAAAAAAAATCCAGCGAAAGACGGTCGCTGACAATTAAGTTTGAGAGGTGCCGCATTT
>JAPYZC010006917.1:0-10083 GCA_030522665.1 Ichneumoninae sp. A BG-2022a | reverse complement strand
TTTTATACCTGCTACGGTGATGAATTGCCACAGTTTAATTCCGAGCGATTCCGTAGAAAGGTAATTAATTAATATTTGGAAAAAAATTCTATTAATACCGCAATATTGTAATGTCGTTAGTTATCACTGATTACAGTTTGGAGGGTTAAAACATTAAAAATTTAGTTAGTTATCGTTTCGTTGATTGCCGTTTAAAGGCTTAAAACATTGGAAATTCATATTTTATCGATATCCCAGCTTCTGAAAATGCATGCACACCAGGAGGCGCAATTTTATACCTGCTACGGTGATGAATTGCCACAGTTTAATTCCGAGCGATTCCGTAGAAAGGTAATTAATTAATATTTGGAAAAAAATTCTATTAATACCCGAATATTGTAATGTGGTTAGTTATCACTGTTTACCGTTTGAAGGGTTAAAACATTAAAAATTTATATTTTATCGATGTCTCAGCTGCGGAAAAAGCATACGGACCAGGAGGCACAAGCTCTTCGTACGAGGTTATTTTAATAACAAATATCTTCATTATATTGAGCCAAAGATTCCAAATTATTTATATCTGTTGCAGTGACAAATACTCACAATTTAATTCTGAGCGATTCCGTAGAAAGCTGATTAATTAACTGTGTAAAGGATAATCCATCTGAACAAAATAGTCTATAAATAGAAAAAACGTCTATAAATAGCTGAAGATTACAACGTAGAAATCCTCCCACTCATGACCGTTGTTACGTCCAAACCAGCGAATAGTGAGTTCGCTTGGTAATAACTATAAATTAATAGTCTCTTTCCCGTCAAGGCGTTTGTCCTTTACCCAGGGACGGAATCCTCGCCGTACTACCGTGGATTTTATAAGGAAGACACGGGTAAAGGCACAAAGCCTCTGAGAGAATATCAGATGGCCAAAGATGCATGAAAAATAAACTATTTAAACGTTTTCGTTTCAGTGTACTCACAAGATACATTTTGCACGATGGGTTATGTGGTTACAAATCCTTATAAAAAAATGAACACTCACGAACTTGCTCGACTGGTCTTTACTGTAGAATTCTGCCTCGCAGAGCTGGAGGTTTTATAGCCGAGCTTTGCTCGCTCCGTGCAGATTTTGGTGATGCAGCAGGTTTGATGGTCGTTGAATAACTCGTATTTACCCAGGGACGTAAAACTCGTCGTACATCGTGGATTTTACAAGGAAAAGATGCGTGGAGTTAGCGAGCATTTGAGAGAATATTAGAAGGCCCAATAATGCATGCAAAATAAACGATTTAAACTTTTTCGTTTCAGTGTACTCACAAGATACATTTTGCACGATGGGTTATGTGGTTACAAATCCTTATAAAAAAATTATCCACACAGTAAAAAATAATTTCGTAAAATACGAATACGAAGTTTCGCAAAAATAATTCTGTTAAAGAAATGAAAAACTCGTTTGTTCAGTTTCGGGTATAAAAACCTGTCCTTTTATTCCCCGTGTCCAAAAGTACAAACAATTTTGGTTTGTACTTTTGGTTGCAAAACTACAGTCGGATGATGTGATTGTAAAATGAAGGAATAAAAAATTGTGGACGTTTGATGACAATAAAAAGTATAAACTTTTTTTTACTGTGCATTCATGAACTTGCTCGACTGGTCTTTACTGTTGAATTCTGCACCGCAGGGATGAAGGTTTCGTAGCAGAGCTTTGCGTGATCTGTGTAGATTTCAGTCAAAAGGTTCGATGGTCTTTGAATAACTGATTTAGTCTGGAAAATTGTCGCTTATTTATACTAGGCTAAATTTAACCCTAAGCTTAATAATGCTAAAGGAAGTTGACAATATAACACTATGCAAAAAATCGGTTGTAAATGTCCAGAAGAAAGAAAGCGGGTTTAGTTCGAGGTCGGGAGTTGACGCTTCTTTGGAAGAAAACTATATAAAGAAGACTATATTCGGGATTCAGGGATTGATAATTTACGGTACCCGCAGAAGGTTCTCGTGCAGATGAGAAAGCGCTAGTGATCAGAATATAGAGCAACTTGCAGGGTGAATATAGGGGAGAGCGGGGCAAAATTGGATCGGACAAGGTGGCAAAACCGGGCAGAAAAGCCTGATGTATCCGATAGGGCGAATTCGGGCATCCAAAAATTATTGGAAAATGACGTTTTGCCCCGTTGCACCATTTTGCCCCGCTTTACCCTATTGGGTTTTCGAGAGTAATAAATTGTTAATGGAAAACATGAGTTAGTAGTTTGCTAAAAATTTCGTTGCACGTAGCACCGTCAAAGGGTTAAAACATGATAAATTACTGTTTTATGGATTTCCGAGCAAAAAATGCTTTTCCCAAATTAAAGCGACTTCGCCTCCAGGTCTGCTGCACGATCCACCTTGCACTATTCCATCTTTCCGTTCCAAGCCACGGCCGTGCCTCGTGAGAATCCTGCCATCTTGTCAAAATTAGATCAAGGAAACGACGGCGTTCCATCTTCCTTCTCCACCGGACCTCCGAAGGGCCGTCCTTCGCCCGTGTGTTTGCGATCGACGGCGAAAGCTTTGAAACGAAACCCGGCGAACCTTTGGCCGTCGGGAGTGCTGAGGGAAACCGAGCACGTTGCTCCGATGTGCCGCAACCGCTGTTGCTCCTCGGGGGTTGATGGTCCGCTGCGAGAGGAACGGCACCGGGCCGAGCCTGATCGCGGACGTTGCAGGGCGCCCGCTCCGGACGGCCGACAGCGAGAAACGTGCTTTGACGTTTTTCGGGTCGCAAAATATGGGGATCGTCACGGCTCTCTGATCTACGGATCACTGGTCCAGAAACGCTCGACCGACGCTGATGCGCTATATACTATCGAAAAACAACCCCCGTGTGTGGGCGGACTCTTCCTCGTATCCGGGCACGTTTGCTGATGGAAAATCTATACGTGCAGTTTGGTAGCTGTCTAATACCAACCGCTGTGTTCCCGTTCGCTGGCTCGTGGCTCGCCCCTCATCTCACCCTGCCCGGCTCCCCGACAGCCCATCGACGTCTCTTTTGCGCTTCATTTATGCCCTTTTCCAGTCGTTCAACCCTCCCCGAGCAATCGGGTCTAATCCCGCTATATTGCGAGGGAAATATAGGGTAAAAGGGATGAATATGGCCCACCCTCAATGGTCCGTAGGGTAGAGCGGGGCAAAACGGGGCATGGGGAAAAACGTCATTTTCCAATAATTTTTGGATGCCCGAATTCGCCCCATCGGTACATCAGGCTTTTCTGCCCCGTTTTGCCACCTTGTCCGATCCAAAAATGATTGGAAAATTTAGTTTTGCCCAAAAACCCCATTTTGCCCCGCTCTACCCTATTTATTGACGATATTTTACACGGCATGGACGCTGGTACATTTCGACGATTATTTACAATTCATATTGCTATTGCTATTGCCAATATGCCAAAGTCCTTCAGTCCCTGATTCGCCTTTTTGTACTTGTTAGTCCATTCATTTTTATGTGGGTTGAATTGCTTTGAGTTATATTTGGTTATGTTGGGGTTGTATCTTCATCCGCCATTCTTTCGAGGTTTTAGTATAATGGTGCATCTGCGGTTTATATTTTGTGTGGGTCGTGTACATAGAGGTACGAAATTGTTTTACTTACACCAGTGAATAGCCGTTATTTGAATCTAATAAGGATTTTGTTAATGCGTAGTAAACATGTCTTTTATCTTAATAAATCGTACTTGAAGATCGAACAACCAGAAAAATAATTTATTTGGCAGCGACCGTTTAGGGTAGAGCGGGGCAAAATGGGGCAACGCGGCAATATTTTCCAATAATTTTTGGATGCCCAATAATTTTTTGATTTTGGATTATTTGGTTTAAGTAATATATTTATCTGATTTAAAAAATATTTAAATTAAGTAAATAGTTACTTAAATCAAATAAGTATTTCACTTAAACCAAACAAACGGTCATCGTAAAATAAATTATTTTTCTGTGTGAATTTTATTTGATTTTAATAAAACATTTTTCTGGATGTACTCACCGCTTTCACCCAATCAAATTTTACCAATATAAAAAGTAGGCTCATCACGCATTCTCCACGGCTTAAGGGCATAAAACATAATCTCCGAAACGTATTACGTCTCGATCGAAGAATGATATTTTCGATTGGCAGCTGTTAATTAGCCTAATGGACCGACAACCGGTGCGGCGCGTGCAATTATTGTCATTGGCGGAAAGTGCTCCGAGCGAGAGCTTACCGAAGGGTTGAAGGGCGGGAGATGCGGTGCGCGAGCGACCGGCGGAAGGGACGCGACAAGCTTCCGATATTCTCCGTAGCGATCGAATTATTTTATCGATTTTTTTTTTCGAGGCTCGAATATCCCGTCGGAAATTTCATGCATACGGCTCGGCGAATTAGAAATCCATTAAAAGGGGCGAGTCGATAATTCGAATTGATATCGGTGGGCGCGGAGAGCGAGAGAACGTCGGGCTGACGCGGAGGTCCTATTGTTGCAGCTGTTCGATTCCAACGCTCGCTACCGCAGTTCCGTACCGCTATCGCACTGTGCTCGGCGGAGATGAGGGCATGATACGACGAAACGAGGGTGAAGCCAGTCACGATTTTATCCTGCGCGCAAATCCGCAACCAAGTTTACATAGCAATGAGTGCTATGGACGGGGGGCGAGGAGGAGGAATCAGAGGTATTGAGAACAGGAGGGGCCCATTAGTGCCGACGGTAATTTTCGACCTGGGCGTTCAGCATGCGTCGCGGACCTCCCCTCCCCCCCCTCCCCCCAGCCCCTCGATAATCGCATTATCCGAAATGGCGACTATAACGAACCGCGAGAATTTCAACACGCGAAGTCCGCGGATCATTCGGGGCTCAATCACGAGTATAGACTAGACAGGGGCAAAATGGACCAGCGAGCCTAATTGAGAATGCACCGAAATATAGTACTGTTACGTCCAGCCCGACTCGTGAGAGAGCAACACTATCGGTTACTCCTTTCTGGTCAAGGCGGGGCAGCCCTTTAGACCGGGGATCGAAACCTCGTCTGTTTACACTGTAGTTTTATGGTTTATGGTTTTAGATTATCGCTGTCTACGATACTCAGCGCAAATATTTAAGTTTATTTAATCGCGGTTAAATATTATTATATAAAAATAATATTGAATAATATTATAAGCGCCATACGGAGTCTAACAAGAATAAGACACCCTAATAACCCGCTTCACAACCCGCGCAATTCACTCCTGTATGAAACAACAGGCATCACTCCCATAACAACAAGAACAATACAATTCAATAAACGATTTGCACTCAATCAGCTAGCAAACATCCAACCGCTGTGCTTACAACCCACGCAAAACATTACCCGAAGACATAAACATCCAACACACACTACATATCGACCGAACATCTAAATAGAATGTCGAACGAAGAAGTATAAAAATGTACTAGCGCAAAAAAAAAAATGCAATCACACCCCAAATAAAAGATAGCCAGGGGCAGAAGGACTCCGGTCAATAGCCCGTTGACAATACAAATGTAAATGTGTAATTGTATTAATGTTTAAAAACTGTAACGGTCGTTAATGTATCGAATGTATTGTCAATAAAGACACTTACTACTACTAATATTATAAATATTATTTACTAGCAGGTTGTTGTGGCTCGTGCGCTTCGCGCGCGCGCAGTTCCAGTGCGTAAACATTTTATATTTTATAGTTTTTTTTATTGAAGAATTACAATTTGCGAATTTAAAAAAGGGTGTTCCTTCTAAAATTATAGCCACTCCGGGACTTTAGCCACTCCGGGACTTTAGCCACTCCGGGACTTTAGCCACTCCGGACTTTAGCCACTCCGGGACTTTAGCCACTCCGGGACTTTAGCCACTCCGGGACGTTAGCTACTCTGGGACTTTACCAACGTAAAGTTGGCAGCTGATGGCGACGTGAAGTTGGCTGCTAATGGGGCCGTGAAGTTGGCTGCTAACAGGGACATGCAGTTGGCTGTTAATAGGGGCGTAAAGTTGACTGCTAACGGCGGCCTGAAGTTGACTGCTAATGGGGACGTGATGTTGGATGCTAATAGGGACGTGAAGTTGAATGCTGGTGGCGGCGTGAAGTTGGCTACTGATGACAACCCGAAGTTGGCTGTTAATGGGGGCGTGAAGTTGGCTGCTAGTGGGGCGTGAAGTTGACTGTTAATGGGACGTGAAGTTGGCTGCTAATGGGGGCATTAAGTTGCCTGCTAATGGGGGCGTGAAGTTGGCTGTTAGTGGGCGTGAAGTTGACTGCCAATAGGGAAGTGAAGTTGGCTGCTAATAGGGGGTGGGACAAACAAACAAACAAATAAACAAACAAATCCACAGGTTTCCAAAATATATATTAGATAAATTGTTAATGAAGTATTACTCACATGGTTTTATTCTCTCGCAATCTTAATGAGTAGATAAGACGATACAATTGGTTTCACATGTAACACGCGGATAACTTAAATAGTTATCCGTGGAATTAATATACTTCAGACTTTCGATATATGATTGTTGAAGACCCAGGTTCTATTACAGCAATATAGCTGGCTTCGATGAGTTTGACAGTCGTGTAGCCCGACGTTGTCCGCACAACGGTTCGACGTTAACTGAACTGCATTGATTATCTTTGGTCATCTTTATATTAACGGAAGGGGGGAAACCAACTCGGGACTTTTTGTGGTAAATGCCCCCGTTTTACACAGCAAGCCACTTCCCCTCTGTTTACATGTGGTCATGCGTGAATTTCTTATATATAATAATCAATACCGAAATATCGGTGTAATGACGATACAAAACCGAATAGACATTTACACTGCAATATCTATAATCCAGAGATGTGAATACATTACAGTACTTCTGA
Organism: Ichneumoninae sp. A BG-2022a; assembly: GCA_030522665.1. Taxonomy (NCBI): domain Eukaryota; kingdom Metazoa; phylum Arthropoda; class Insecta; order Hymenoptera; family Ichneumonidae; species Ichneumoninae sp. A BG-2022a. The sequence continues at coordinate 3,231 of JAPYZC010006917.1, read as the reverse complement.
AACCGTCGATTTCTAAACTCGCTGGTTCATTTTGCCCCAATCACCCCCATTACGTCGCACTCGAGCGTATTCGCATTTCGCGATCGCGAAGGTACGGATTTTTAAATATTTTTTCGCCAATCATCGAACGGTGAAAGACGAATCGTTGAATGGTTCTACCCCGTCGAGAGGTGCACGAAGTCAAATTGAACCTAATTGCTCCACTTCGCGCGAGACTCCTTTCTAAACCATACCGGTGTTTTTTTTTTTTTTTTTTTTTTTTTATCCACTATCCTGATTATTGGAAATGTCGATGGAGGCTCGCAAGAAACGGCACCGTTTCCCGACGATGCTCTTTTCTCCGGTGCTCCGAGTATCCGTGAAGTTCCCTACATGCTCTTTAGTCAGGCAGCAACTTAGACCGGTAAAAGCTTCCAGCCGCAGAGGAATCGGGAGAGAAGCCAGTCAGGCACGCCCGTGGGCTTCACGCAGCCAGAAATATCTAATCTATTGGAAAATGTTATCGTTCGCCCTTTCCTCCCTAACCACGCGCCGAGCGAGCCGATGCCGACAGACGGAAGGTTAAAAAAAAACGAAGTGGTGGAAGGTTCTCCCTTTAAAACCGTTCGGGGTCTTCGTTCAATTATAAAGTCAACGTTTTCACGCCGGTATGTTTCTCCACGGTGCAACCGGGCCATTAAGGAAACTATCGCGAGGCGCCTCCGCGCGATAATAAGCGTCGCCCCTCGGTAGCCCATCTCTTTGATAGCCTCCCGGGTGGCGAGGGTCTCGCAATCAGCGGCAAAAGAATATTGCAAAACAAAGAGAGGAGACAATTTTCTCGGCTGCTACTCCCGCCCGTAGTAAAAACCTTAATGCCAACGAGGAGGCAGCTAGACCCGAGTCAAACGTTAAGGGGATACGAGAGTCGACTTTATGGAAAATATTCCGATAAAAGTTACAACTTTTCGCAAGTGTAACTCCGATGCGGACCGAATATAGGGAAAATGCTGCGAGGAAAGTAGCGAGAGCGCAAAAAATAGTTTTACAACTCCTCAAGGAGAAGCCGAGGATCGGCGAGTAGTGAAGGAAAGTGGGAGGATTGATCGACAAGTTAATAAGAGAGACGCAATTTGGTTCGATGGTAGGGTTGGCCGAAATCTTCCATCGAGCCCAACAAACGCCTGCATCCGGCAAACGAGCCTCTAATTAGTCTACGGGAATTGACATGCGCATAGAAAAGAAGAGGATCGATAAGTTGATAACAGGATCGAGAAGTCGATAACAGGATCGATATGTTGATAACAGGATCGATATGTTGATAACAGGATCGATATGTTGATAACAGGGTTGATAAGTTGATAACAGGATCGATAAGTCGAAAACAGGATCGATAAGTCGATAACAGTATCGATAAGTTGATAACAGGATCGATAAGTTGATAACAGGATAGATAAGTTGATAACAGGATAGATAAGTTGATAACAGGATCGATAAGTTGATAACAGGATCGATAAGTTGATAACAGGATAGTTAAGTTGATAACAGGACCGATAAGTTGATAACAGGATCGATAAGTTGATAACAGGATCGATAAGTCGATAACAGGATCGATAAGTCGATAACAGGATCGATAAGTCGATAACAGGATCGATATGTTGATAACAGGATCGATATGTTGATAACAGGGTCGATAAGTTGATAACAGGATCGATAAGTTGATAACCGGATCGATAAGTCGATAACAGGATCGATCAGTTGATAACAGGATCGATAAGTCGATAACAGGATCGATCATTTGATAACAGGATCGACAGGTTGATGACAGGATTGATAAATCAATGACAGGATCGATAAGTTGATAACAGGATCGATAAGTTGATAACAAGATCGATAAGTCGATAACAGAATCGATAAATTGATAATAGGATCGATAAATTGATAACAGGATCGATAATTTGATAACAGGCTCGATAATTTGATAACAGGATCGATAATTTGATAACAGGATCGATAATTTGATAACAGGATCGATAAGTTGATAACAGACTCACAATTTGGCTTAATCGTAGGATTCCATCGCCCTTTTGGAAGCACCACACCGGGCCAGTATCGTCAAAGCCTCGGCCACTGTTCGCCCAACGTCGGCCAGCGCTGCTCCTATCAACCGTTTCTACCAGGGCTACAAGGGAGGGATTCAACAAATTCCCGCATCCAGCCCACGGGCCTCCTCCCATTGTAATTACTCGATGGTAATTACACGGTAGAATTGCATCCGCTCCCTGGATTCGCGTTGTCTCGCCCGCTGGAAGAATTCTTTGGGTCACGAGGAACTTGCTAGTGGTTCGTGGCTTCCTTCCTCTCGTGTTTTGTCCGGGAGTGAAAACGAATTTTCCGGGTACTTTCATTCGAGCTTATGTACTTTCCAGCAGCGCGAGACTCGAACTGGCGGGGGAGGGGAAGTATCAAACCTCCGTCGGTTCGCCCTGGGGGATTTTCCTCCTCCACACTCGTGACTTTCGTCCTTGCCGAAACGAATTCGCCACCGCTATTCTACTTGGCGCTCGCGGCAGCGCCGCTGGGAAAGAGGCGGCATGCCCGCCCGACACTCGCGATAACGCGTCGGCGATTTTTCATCGTAAAAAGTTTTCCAGTCGTGAATTACGGCCTGTTAAGATAGGTCCGTCGGTGGTGTTTTTTGGTTTGGTTTTTTTTTTTTTTTTTTTTTTTTTTTTTTTTAATACTTTTTACACGTAGGGCAAGTATACTTCATACCTGTCCTCGGGCGAGAGCGAATAAATGCCCGGCGGGTTTATCCGAGGGGCGCGAGAAACGGATACGATGCTCCGGACGTAAACGTGGTGTTGCGATGCTGCGGGGCGTTGCACGGCTTTTCCGAGAACCGCCGAAGGATTGAGCCTTTGACTGTGCCGGTCATTTTCGGCCCACAATATCGTCATCTAAAAACGGGGCTTCGATATGGAACATATTATTCGAAAAATTAAATATTTTTTTTTATTTTAATGCGTGGATTTGATTTTGGTTAAGGAGGGAGTCTCGCTGCGCGATGACTTTGCATATGTTCGACAACAAAAAGAAACAATTGCAAGTACTTCTTGATGGTGTAAAAATCTGAAAAAATCATGGATACTGAAGGTACTGAGAAGATTAATTTTGCATAATAATAATTGCAAAATGTTATTAACAAATTCATCAAAAAATTAATTGATTAACAAATTACCCGGCAACAAA
>JAPYZC010006916.1:0-15931 GCA_030522665.1 Ichneumoninae sp. A BG-2022a | reverse complement strand
AAAAAAAAAAACAGCGGAGCCGGCACCCCACAGCGGCGTGATAACGCCATCGTCCCCAGCCCTCGCGGGACTGCGATCGGTATCGGCACCGGAAACGAAACCTCAGCCTACCACCCCACAGAGCGGTCTTCCACCTGGACAGAACATTTGCGCCGATTGCGAGAGGCTCATCGTGTAAGTCCACCGACATGTTCCCGGATCGTCGAGAATTTGCCTTTTTTTTTCTCTCGATACTTTCAGACACTGAACAACGTCGAACACCATCAACGTCGCCTATTATGTATTTTTTTTTACGGTTCGTGCGAGGTAATCGGCCCATTAGCTAAGGCGGATTGCGGAGTCGCGCTATCGCGTTGTTCGCCGCGAAGCCGCGAGATCTTCGATAAAAGAATTTTTTTTAAAGCCAGCCGTGGTGGGCAAAGAGTCGACTAGCGAATTTCATCATCAGAGTGAGTCAAGGTTCCTGTTTTGAACTTGATGCCGTAGTTGCTTCGCGGACGGAGTTTTACTCCTCGGTGAGCCACGCCGTGGGCGGACGTGCGACTTCCCCGAGGTCGCCGACACCCCTGGGTCGCTCCTTGGGCCACAGCCAGCCGTTTTCGAATTCCTACGAGGGTGAGGGCGGGGCAGCGCATGATAGACAACCGCCGATCGATCATCAACGGCGAGACGATCCGTCGTCTCGGGGCGCTGCATCGCCGGCTTCCTCCTCGTACCGTCATCGAACGCCCGAGATTACATTTTGTAACAACTGCGACAATCCGATCGTGTAATTATCGAAGATGATCGAGCGTTTAGGCGACGAGGGTTGCGAAGGATCTCGATCGGCTCGACGCCACAAGGATTATCCCAGGCCTTGTGCAAGCACGGACTAAACGCACTGAAAAAAAAAGTTGGATTAACCCGCATGGAAAACAAGTATACGCGAAAAACATATTAAAAACATCAAATTTTTCGCACGAAAATATATTCTGTACACCAAAAAAATCGTATGAAATATAATGTACAGGACTGGAAGTTTTTAGGCAAAAACTGGTATGTTAAATATCATGTACAATTTTCAGGAAAAATTAATGTTCGGTGTATTATAAACATTGGGAATACTTTATTTTTTATAGCGTACTTTAATATCGCCGTGAACGTACTTTAATTTTAATAGTTTACTTTAATTTCAATGAAAAAGTATATTCATTTTTCATCGCAATTGTACATTAAATATTATGTACCAGTTTTTGCATTTTACTTCCAGTCCTGTACATTAAATTTTCAGATTTTTTTTACAGTGTATACAAATGATATACTTTTGATAACCGTGAAATTTGTTTTCTTTTTTTACATATTTTTTATATTCTATATTTGCTTAGATGTCGTAAGATAAATTCTAAAAAAAGTTTTGTGAAAAGTATATTCAATATATGAAAAATATATTTTCGCGTACACTTTTTTCCATGCGAGAACCGAGGTGCGTGCGGATGCGTTCAAACGGGTCGGTACAAAAAAAATGTCTCAGAGTAAGAAATATCTTTATCGTCTGAAGATATTAATTCTCAAACAAATTAATTGTCAAAAAAATGAATCGCACCAACGAAAAACCTCATTCGAACGTTTCCGCCGGAGCCGTCGTTGGTCCAGACCTTTTTTCCTGGTTTAGATCCTTCCGGCGTCGGGACGACGAGACAATCGATGTCTCCGCTTGTTGCTGTTGTCACTGGACTGTAAAAAAATTGATGTACCTCCTGCACGACGAGGGCAGTGCATGAAATCCGAAGAGCCGTTTCCCCCTCGTGACCACTCATACGATTCGTTGCGAGTCATCCGAGCATCCCGATTCGAAGCTCGGAATAAGCGTCCCTCCAAGGACGACACGCTATCGACCCCCCCCCCACCCCCTGGTGTTTTGTACATTGTCATTCCGGCTTCTTTGATTGGCCGTTGCGAAATATCGAATAATTTTTTTTCGACATAAGCTATACGCTTGGATGAAACTTCTTCCTCGTTCTTCGGCCCGCATATGTACACTGTGTCAGCCGTACCGTATACCGATCTCGAGAGACATTTTTTGGCAATGCGTCTCGGTAGTACATCGAGTGCCCCGCTATTTTTAACGGACCCTACCGTTATAGGGAGTGATTTATCTCATTAACATCTGTTCCGACACGGAGGTCAATGATAACAGGGCCAAGTATGGCATGTCATTGAAGCATCGCCCAGAATGCATCTTCGGTAGACCCTCCCCCCCCCCCCTACCCGCCTACGTCTTCGCATTTTCATATGACTATTATTTTTCGCGTGCATTCGACGTCGCTGGCACTATGTCTCTTATCATTTTTATTTTCGCTCAAAGCTTTTGAAAGATGTAGGAAAACCTTCCGCCTCACGAGAGATTAATTACATTTTCTTACGCACGATCTTTTTTATTTTTTATATATATATATATTTTTTTTTTTATGGAGCTTCGCGTTCAGTCGGCCTCTATACCTTCGATCTACATACAAATGCTATTCGCTGTACGTCGTTGCCACGCTTCATACAAACCGAACGATAGATTTTTCATAGGTGTCTCGTAGTTCTTCCGCTTTTGTAAACTATATATTTTCTTATGTTACCAGTAAATGACGTTAGCTTTTTTATTTATTAATTTTAAAAATTATATTATTTATTTATTTATTTATTTTCTTTTTTTATGGAGCTTCGCGTTCAGACGGCCCCCATAACTTCGATCTACATACAAATGCTATTCGCTGTACGTCGTTGCCGCGCTTCACACAAACCGAACGATAGATTTTTCTTAGGTGTCTCGTAGTTCTTCCGCTTTTGTAAACTATATATTTTCTTATGTTACCAGTAAATAACGTTAGCTTTTTTTATTTATTAATTTTTAAAATTATATTATTTAATTATTTATTTTTTTATGGAGCTTCGCGTTCAGCCGGCCCCCATACCTTCGATCTACGTACAAATGCTATTCACTGTACGTCGTTGCCGCGCTTCACACAAACCGAACGATAGATTTTTCATAGGTGTCTCGTAGTTCTTCCGCTTTTGTAAACTATATCTTTTCTTATGTTACCAGTAGATCACGTAGCTTTTTTATTTATTAATTTTTGTTAAATTATATTATTTATTTAAAAAACAATTATTTAATTTATTTCAAAGAAAAAAATTATTTTGGTGGATAAGACGTTGTTCGCTTTTCCTGGGTGGTTTCCAATCGGTTCGAACGAAAGCCTTGGCAACAGGATTTTTGTAAAGAGTGTACCATTTTTTTTTTTTTTTTCAATTGTATCCCATTGCCATGTATATTGCTGAAAATCGTGCGTAAAACGAGGCGAAACTACCCCTCAATATCGTAAATGTTGTGATTATCGTCTCTTACCGGAAAAATTCAAATTACTTTAATACCATCTTGTTTTCTTCTTTTCCGATACAGAGGAGTTTTCGTGAGAATAAAGGAGAAGAATTTGCACGTTGAATGCTTCAAGTGCTCGACCTGCGGTACGTCGCTCAAGAACGTCGGTTACTACAACATCAACAACAAATTGTACTGCGACATACACGCTAAACTCGTCGCAAGACAACAGGCGCCTTCGGGACTCTCGCCGATCACCGTCCCACCGTGAGTCGAACTATTCAATGTCACCCTTTCGCTCCCAGCCTCAATATTTCTCAGATTTTCAGATCTATAACGTGTAGGTCAAATTTCACCTAAAAAAATGGATCGATCCGCTACTTAACCTTTTTTTTAATATAACGTCGCATCAACATTTATTTGACGGCCGCCGTTTATTTGGATTAAGTAAAATATTTATTTCATGTAAGTAACTGTTTATTTAATTTAAATAAATATTTATTTAAGTTACATAAATATTTATTTCTTTTAAGCAACTATTTATGTAATTTAAATAAACATTCATTTAAATCAAATATATATTTTGCTTAAACCAAATAAACGGTGGCAAGTAAAATCAATTTTTTTTCTGGTTGTACTCAAATTTTGAATTAAAGTTTTCCGGATATAGCGACAATATTGATAAATAATTGTTTTTCAACAGTGGCGGAAAAGCTCCAGCGGGCACAATTTCAGCAGCCCTCTCTCATCTCGGCGGAGGTGCGCCGTTGTCGCCACCCCTTAACAGTCACGGCTCTCCGCAGCCCTACTCGGTAAGTCCATTCCATCATCTACAAAATTTGCTTTCACTCAATCCAACAAAAGTGTTCGAGGCTTAAATTTAAAAAAATTAACGCGTGTGTGAGTCGCTTGCAAAAGAATCACGTGTTACCGTTAAAAAAAAAAAAAAAACAAGAAAGAAAAATAATTTTTTAATCACGAAATACGTTTCACAAAGTAACAATAACAGCTGTAAAAATAATAATATTAATTTGTAAAAAAAAAAAAAAAAAATTAGAGATTGTGATGTGTGTGCCGCATTTGCATTTTGCCACTAATCCTATTTACAGACGAGGAATCACCGTCGTACGAGCGCCGATCTCGGTGGCCCGCAGCGTCCTTCCTCGGGTACCGATCTGCCGTCGTACTATGCGACGAACGGTACGACATCGTCTTCTAAAAACGGCACGACCGATCGCGACGAGAGAGATTGTTACGTCATGCAGGATTCCTGCAACGCTAAGACATACACGAGCACCATAACGATCAGGACCGGAAACGAGGTTGGCCGTTCGGACGACAGAGTCAACGAGCTCTACCTCGACGATAATCGTAACCCGACTAACAAATTGTCGTGCGTTTCGCGTGAGAGCGACTTAACGAGGAGTGAGAATAACATTTACCGTTCGCCGCTGACCCCGAGGAGGAGCAACGGGGCCAACGTCCAGAGGTCGCAGTTCATCGTTTACGAACCGTCGATCCTTAGCGACGACGATTCTCGAGGCGGAAGCGGCAACGAGACGATGCCGGGCCGTAATCGAAGGCAAGAGCCCGCGGTCGTTAACACCCGCGGGGTTCCCCGCTACCAGGTCACTAATCAGCGAGTAAAGTCCGGCACGTATTCCTCCTATCATCCGTCCAACGACAATCACACCCCAACCACCCCGACACCCTTGCGTTCCGATAACCGAGACCGGACGTCCGATCTCCTCCCGAACGCCAACGGCCGAGAGCCAGATAACTCGAATGCCAACATCGCCGATCGCGGCTACCAATCCATTACCCAACGTCTCAGCTACGGAACCAGCGAGACCACGTTCGCCGTTGCCGGCGAACGGAGTCACGAAAATGGTACCCGCCGATTACCGGATCCTCCTGGATTCGACTCCGTCGCCGATAGTGCGCAAAACTATCGGAACGCAAGGGACTCGAACGGTACCAATGAGAACAATCGCGTTTACTCTGGCTATCGGCCCTCGAGCAACGGACGTTCCGATTCCTCCACTTCCTGTTTCACGAATTCCCGGAATATCGTTACCGACTCGTTTTCGTCAACGCCAAAACCACCGACGCCGCCACCGTCACCACCGGCAACGTCAGTGTCGTCGTCTTGGGCGTCACAGTCTGCAGCACGGGTGCGAAGCGAGGCATGTGTAGGGTGAAAATCGTGAATACGAGCCGACCCGCTATAAGTAGCTTTGAGAAGCGGGGGACAATTCCAAAAAAAAAAAACAAAAAAAGTTTTGGCCTGTTTCCTCTGTTCCCAGAGACAAATCCCACTTCGGTGGAGGGAATACCCGAAAACACTCTTTGTAAATACACTGAGAAAAAATTCCACAGTAAAAGCAACAATACTGATGTTTTACCGTATAATTCCTAAGGGGAATGTCCAGATTTTATCGTTACGACATTGACAAACGATCATAGTTGCAACGGTACGCCATAAAAAAATTCGTATGAAATTTAATGTACCGGACTGGAAGTTTTTATGCAAAAACTGGCATATTAAACTGCGTGTACAATTGTGATGAAAAAATTAATGTTCTGTGTATTAAAAACATTGGAAATACTTTGTTCTTAATAATTTACTTTAATTTTGACAATTTACTATAATTTCAATGATTAAGTATATTATTTTTTCATCAAAATTGTACATTAAATGGAATGTACCAGTTTGTGCTTAAAAACGTCCAGTGCGGTACATTAAATTTACAATTTTTTTCCATTTCAATTATACTTTAACCAATTGAATATATACTATCAGAAACTATCTATATAGACATTCCCCCCTGGGAACTCATCGTTACAGAAGTAAATACTGTCCTTTTTCTCGTTGTACAAGAGAGTGATCCGAATTTTGGATTTTTTTCTTCAAACCACATTTGCGTCAACACGCACTGATCTTGATGCGTCGGCACATATTCACCACTTTTACCCTATATATACATACGCATATATACTTTACAAGTTATATAGTGTTTTAATTATTTCGAACGCTTGACTAATTAACAAACAAGCTCTCTGTCGTAACGATATATACATATATGTATAGAATATGTATATATCCGTTTACGATCGGGATTAGAGGTAGGGCCAGCACGTGATCGTTGTGTCGTATTGCATTGCAGCCCAACCGCCTTGGCACCCCGCCCGTCGATACACCTAGTTTTCGTCCAGTCCAGGTAACGTCCCCGTACCATCGGCACAACTTCGCTCGTTGTTCGTCCGCCGCGAGTTACATTCGTTCTCGTTTGACGTGGTTTCGTCCCTTGTTGACGTTGTTTTTTTCGTCGAGGTAGGAGAGCATCTCGAAATCGAAGCGAACAATTAATACATTTTATAGAGAGGAGGAGACGGAAAAATAAATTAATTTGCCATTATTTAGTTTCTTTTTTTTTATAAACATTTTTATCGTCACTTTCGAGAGCAAACGAGGACGAATCCAAAATAATTATAGAGTGCGGTCCGGCTAACGAATTGTTTTTTTTTTTTCTGTTCTTGTTACAACAGAGTCATACGTCGAACAACATCAGTGGACCAAAACCCTTCGGCGGTTCGAGCGTAGTTGCGCCGAGCAGCTTTGCGCCGTCGCCCGTTATCAACTCAGGGAGCAACACCTTGCCACGTCCTCAGAGCCAGACCGTTACTGGTAAGCTTACATATAATCTCTTTTGTTTTAACCCTCCGACCCCCTGAGAAAATTCGTTGGATCGATGATTTTTGGGCGAAACAAATCAACGCAACTTTATTCCGGTACGAGACAAATTCTGGACGAACGAGTTTAATTACCACACTTTTTCCAAAATTCAAAATTCTTCGTCATTATAGGCATATCCATCTTCCCGTCAAAACATGGGTGAAAAGTGAAATAATGATGTTTAAATAATTGCAAAATAATTTCAAAACAAAAATTCCGTTAGCTGGTCCATATACGTAACATTTCATTTTTAAAGATTCTCAGAAATACATGTTATGAAAAACATTGTTTATCTTCCCCGATAGGCCGACTTCCAAAATTGAATGAAAAATAGTGGTGTTTACACTGTAAAAAAATTTTGTTTGAAAATTAATTTTACAAGCAAAGTACATTAATGTTTAATTAATATGAGTAATGTCAGCAAATTTCAAGTTCCAGTACATTAAATTTACAATTTATTTTTACAGTGTAGATTGAAAAAAAAAAATGAATTGAAAAACAGTGCAACTTTTCTATCTGACCTGCTCGCGGTGTGGCTGCGATCCGCTTTCGATGTTCGATGTTTATTACAGTATATCTCGCGCAGCCAGTGGTGTACAGCGGTGCATTGCCTTTAACACCAGAGGTTTAGTAGAGATCTATGTTTAGTATTACAAATCGGGTCAATTTATTCGGCCGTGTCGACGCGTCGAGTAGTTACAAGCGATGGGCTCTTCGCGTTCTCGCGATGCGTTTAGTCTGCGCTGAGACCTAAAGAGATCTATACTTGATCGCGCGTTGCAACTTCCTCTCTCGCGTTCTCTCGTTGCGATCTCGATTCGATGAACGAGCAATGCGATCTCGCAACGAAAGGCGCGAGAGACCACCCCGAGAACGGTGTAGCGCCTCTTTAAGGAGGTTGGAGCACTTCGCACTAGTCAAATGATTGCTATATTTTTAGTCCTTTATACAAACTTTTATGCATCTATTGATTATAGTGAATAATTATTTGTATTATTTGTATTATTTGTATTATTTGTATTATTTGTCTTAACCTAGAAAAGCTAGTCCTTAACCTAGAAAATTAATTGCAATTGATATGCAAAAATATAAATTGGTTTGTTCTAATTTTCGAAAAGGTACAGTTTCATTCAGTTTTTTCAAAGAATAATGTTTTCTTTTGTTCGATTTTGATGTATGACGGCTCATTCTCTTCCTTGAAAGATGTCTAGATATTCGATGATATTTCTCATTAAAAAATGGCAGCCTTTGTTTATCCATCGACGAAATTCCCTCATAAATAAACAGCTGTCATTTTTAAACGGAAAATACACTGAGAAAAAATATTATTGCATTAACTAAATTCGCGGTCACATACGTTCAAAGCTGTCGTTTGGTTGGTACAATTAAATCATGTTTTTGTTGAACGGTTATTTGCTTCAGTCGATTCAAACTACATTTTTTATTGTACCAACTAAATAACACCTTTGAACGCAGGTGAACGTGCCTTGGTTTATCCAAGAATTTTTTTTCTCAGTGTACTATCGGATATCTAGACGGTGAATTCATAGAGGATCTTTCAAGGAAGAGAATGAGCCGTAACAAATCAAAATGAAGCAAAAATGACGAATTATTCTTTGAAAAACCTTTTCGAAAATTAGCACAAACTAGTTAAAATTTTTATTTTCTCTAGGTTAAAAACATATGTTATAAACATATGCTATAATACAAATAATCAATGCTATAAATCGTCTACTATAATCAATAAATGTGTACAGGATTGTATAAACGACTCTAAAGATGTAGCACCAAGTTGACTAATGTGAAGCGCTCGAACCGCCTTAATGCTTACACAGTATAAAAGTATAGTACAAACGTGTTAACTGCCTCTCTATGTGAATAGGTCGATATTCTACCATGCCAGTGCCGAAAGGTCGGCCCTTACGAGGTACGACGATAGTTGTCTAGAAAAAAAAAAAAAAAAATCGAAAGCATTACTTATCGTACATGTAAATAAATACTGACCTCGCGCAATTGAAAAATTAAACAAAAAAAAAAACATCGCGCTTGTTCGATTTTTCGCCACACTCGCTTTCGCAGCGCTCATTCATATCTCGCACAACTGTATACATAATTGTTCAATTAATATCGACAAAGGGGATTCCAATTGATTCTCCGGCATAACTCCTAATAAAATCACATCGAGTCCGGCGCTTTGCGGCTCGCTATCGGAACGACGCTGATAACGGGGCGTTGCGAGCTGCACGCCCGGTAGCGCTCACGATCCCATCGCGTTTTTATGGTATATCAAAAAAAATGAAAATTATCGGAGCAAGGATTCGTTCGATCTCACCTCTCGATTTCGCACTTTCACTCGCTGTTTCTCTCTATCTCTGTTCCCTCGTAGAAACCTTTCTCTCGCATAATTGTTGTACTTCTTTTTTTTGTTGTTGTTTTCTTATCTTTTTTCAGCAGCTCCGTCTTTCAACCCCAAGCCCCGACCCTTCTCCCTGACCCTCGCGTGAGTGCGGGCAGCTCTCAACGCTCACGTCGTCGATGTTACACGACGTCTTTTTATTTTTTATCTTTTTTGTTGTTGTTGTTGTTGTTTTAAATTTTTCTCTCGCGAATACAAGGCTTCGTTCGACAACCGAACAAATTTCCCTCTATTCGTTTACGCACACCTGTATTTGCATAAATTATTATTGTATATCGTCAAAAATTACTTATTTATCGGCGCGATGAAAATATCGCAATTGCGCGATTATAAATTCTAATTGGAACGACCCGTGTCGTTCGCTGCCTGCATATAGAAAATTATCGATACGATTGAAATTGTACGTGTTTACGAGAGACGACAATGCGTCCATCGGAATAATATTAAATCATTACCAACACGTCATAAACGACGGTGTAATTTTTCATTTCATTTCATAGCGATTCATTTCATTTCATTTCGTTTCATTGCCGCTGATGCGTTTCGACTGCATTTATTATCTAAGAATTTATACATATTATATATCTGGTCCGGTTTCCAAAAATTCACACCCGCACCTCACGCATTCGTACTCCTCCCGCCTCCTCCTCGCAGCTTTCTCGATCGACCCGACGATCAAGCGATCGTCCTAGTTCGAACTTTTTTTTCCACAGCGCAGACGACCGCAGTGGGCTGGCTTTTCGCCAAGCTTCGGCTTTAAAAGCTGCCAAGATAATTCGATGCTTTATTGAAACCATTTTTCTAGGACGCAAATTTTCCCTGAAACCATGGAAAAAAAAGTATATCCGAGAATATATTTCTCATATATTAAATATACTTTTAACGAAATTTTTTTCATAATTCATGTCAGGAAATATATGCTACGAATATATGCGAGCAAACACAAAAAATTATATTTATTCGTATTATATAAAAATATAATTTATATTAAATTATATTTTCCCGCACCCAGAAAAAATATTTATTTGATTTAAATAAATATTTATTTCATTTAAGTAACTATTTACTTAATTTAAATAAATATTTATTTAAATCAAATAAATATTTTACTTGAACCAAATAAACAGTGACCGTCAAATAAATTATTTTTCTGGGTGCGTATATAAATAGTATATGATTTATATACAGAATATATTTTCCCGAAAAAAATTGGATACGTTTAAAATATATTTATTTCACTCGGTGCGTAAAGTGCAGTTTGACGCACGCTTCGCGCGCGTAAAACGCCTCTTTCGCACCTTGTGAAATAAAATTTCGTACGATTAACTCGTGTGATTGCAACACTCGCCTTCGGCTCGTGCTGCAAACTCACACTCGTCAGAAAAAGTTTTATCGCACTAGTATCGTAATGTACTATTTTCCCATATATTTTTTATTCCGTGCATTAAAGATTCTCTCAGAAGCGTAGCTTTTAAGCTTTCATAACAATTCAACTGCTTTCACCGCTTGTACTAATTGCACAATTCTTTTTCTTTCTCTCTTCTCCGTTCTACGTGTATCGATTAACGCGAACTAACGCTCCGCAATCGCTAATGTCCGTGTGACTGATCGAACCTTCGTAATCCCATCGTCAAAACCCTACCCAAAAAAAAAAAAAAAAATGCGTTCTCCCATTCCTCCGCGATACCCGCCCGAGCAGAAAGATATTTCGAAGAATCCGACTATTACGAATCGATCGAGGAGCCGATCGAGCCAGCGAGTTCGCGCTGCTCGCAGCGGCAGCAGCAGAGCGGTCGAGAGCACAGTTGTTCGGTGAAGAACAAGAGCCTGGTCTGGCCGCCGGTGAAGCCGATCGAGGACATAACATATCCGACCGCGAGTCCCATCTGGATCGACCCCAATCCGATCCTCGACAAACGACCGCGTCACAACGTGCGCGAGAAGCGAACGACACTTCAGGAAGCCGCCGACAGTCGTTGCGGATCCCGTTGCGGCAGTCGTTGCAACAGCGTTTACGAGGAGCGCGATTACGAGAGATACTCGTCGTCGAGGGTGAACAATCGTGACGCGAGCATGGACCGAGCGAGTTGCGCCCAGCCGTTTTATCGGAAGACCGAGATGACGGAGACCCGTCGGGAGTGTCGGGCGCCGGTCTACACGCCGCGTCCGAGCTCGGCCGACGGTGTGAGGCGATCGCTGACGCCGACGCGAATCTCCCAGCCGGTACCGCGGCCTTGGATGGCGACGGTGACGTCGGGCACGAGCGTCTACGGCCACGTCGAGCCGCCTCCTCAGCCCGAGCCCGAGCGCGTCTGCACGAAGATCTGCCGATGCCAGATAATATGCGAGAGAACTTCCGGTCCTCAGGGTCCCGAGCACGAGCAGCAGCACACCTATCGCGAGGTGTCCTGCGAACTGTGCCGACCCAAGCCGCCTCCTCAGGCCGTCTGCCCCTACGCGAAACCCGCCGAACCGGAGCCCCAGGAAGTCAGCCGCGACACCGACAGCGAGGTCGTCGATCTCTCGAAGGTCGTCCCACCGGACGTCGCGGTGTGTCCCAAAGGCGTCGAGAGCCAGCACAACATGTTCACGGAGACCATGGAGAAGGACGTCGGTGACATCCACATCAAGAAAACTACGATATACGAGAAAACGGTGGAGCTCATGTCGCCGGATCGTGCGGGCTCGCCGGAGCCCGAGGAGGTCGCCGATCAGTGCGACCAGCCGTGTCAGTTGACGGCGGACGAGGAAACCTGCCAGCGGTCCTCGGTGACGCTGGATCGCGAGGTCGAGAACATATCGGATCGAAGGACCGTGGCGGAATCGACGGAGGTTCTGACATCGGCGATCGACACCGCGCAGATCATGGAAACAGCGAGGAAGGAGGAGGAGGCGAAGCGACGGGAGTACGAGAAGGTCTGTCGGGAGGAGGAGGAGCGTCTTCGTCGTCAGGAGCAGGAGTGCCAGGAGCGAGAGCGTCGCTTCGAGGAGGAGAAAGCCCGCCGGAAGGAGAAGAAACGCGTGGCCTTCAGCAGCGAGCCAAAGAGCGAAGTGATCGAGGAGAGTTGCAGACCGGAGGAGTGTTACCGGTGCGAGAAATACGTGAGACAGGAGGAGGCCGCCGAGGAGCCGGAGGCCGAGGAGCGCTATCGGGAGCTCACCGAGGAGATCAGGATTCAGGACAACTTCCAGCACATGGAGGAGCAGCGTCGCCAGACCCTGAGGGAGCAGGTGGAGATCCACCAGAACATACGCGAGCAGCAACCGACACCGGAGAAGCGTCAGAGTCTTCAGGAGCGACGGCTCTGCGCCAGATTCCGCGACACCCAGGCGGAACGGGAGGCGCGACAGCAGCAGCAATGCTCGGCCCAGCAACAACAGGCGGCGGAGACTTGCCAGAGGAAGCACGTGCAGTTCGTCAGTCAGAGGCAAACGGAGACTCGACCGCTGCCACCGACCACGATCAAGAACGCCACCGCCAAGGAGTGGAAGTCGGAGATGGTGAACGCGCTGACGACAGCACCGGATCGTCCGTATTCGCCGTTCGACGCTTCGTCGAGCGCGTGTCCCAATGTCTGTTCCCAGCAGGAGGACGGCGAGACTACGTCGAGGACCGTCTACAGCCAACAGATCAGATACGAGGAGACCTGCAGACCCTGTCCGGCTCCGGCACCGCCGCGATGCGAGGACCGGCCGGTCTCGCCGTTCCAGGATGCTCTGATGACCGCGCCCGAGCGTCCTTACACGCCCCTCGGACGCGAAAACGGCGAGGGCTTCGACACCGTCATCTGCGTCGACAGATCGCAGACCCCCGTCAACGCGACCACTCAGGAGGGCTACTGTCACCCGGCCGAGATTCTCTACACCGACGACAAGACTCGCGAGGCCCGATCGAGGGAACGGAACCTCAGGAAGGTCGAGGGTCCGAGACCCTTGCCGACACCGCCGATGGACCACAAATTGAGGGACTCGTCGGCGTCGCCAGCGAGGTCGCTCTCCCGACCGGGTACGCCCAAGGATCGCTCGATGATGACCGGACTGAAGAAACCCGGAACCATACCGTCCTACCAAAGATACCTGGTGTCTATGCAACACGACGCCATCGAGGCGTGTCCCTTCGACCCGAGCCGTTCGCCAACGCCCAACAGATCGAAATCCCCGGCTCAAGGGCCACCCGAACCACCGGCTTGCTTCGTCAAAGCTCACGCCCCGAGGATCCGCGAGAGTCCGCCACCCTGCAAGAGAACATCCGCGCCGCCCTGTCAGCAACCGCCTTGTTGGCAACCGCCCTGCCAGCAGCAACCGCCGTCCCGACCGGAGCATCGGGAGTGCGTCTCTTATCACATGGAAGAGGACACTCCATCCGGTCATCGAGCTCAGGCTTATCACGGCATGCGCAGATCTTATTACTCCGACGATTCTGAGAGCGTATGCAAGAGTCAGCGCTCCGAGGAAGATTACGAGAGATCCGATCAGAACTCGACGGTCGCCATCCAGAGAGACCACGAGGACGCGCCTAGCTGCGGAATCGGCAAGGTCAATCGCGTACAACCGTCTCTGGCCTGCCCTCTTGCTCATTGCTCGGGTTCGGACAGATTCCCCAAGACCGGCGTGCGAGTTTTGCCGCCTTGTCCACCACCCGCTACCTCCAGTCAGTCCTACGAGACACGCAGAGTATGCCACGAACAGCGCACCACTACGAGCAGCAGCAGCGCTTTTGCGTCCAAGCAAACTCAGGACAGCAACTGCCCGAATTCCGGGGTAACGATTATGCCGTGCAAAGCGACCTCGGGCTCTGGAACCAAAGCCGGGATCGTTATCATGCCCTGCGAAGGCTCCGACAACACATCGTGCTCTCGCGCCGGTATTTGCGTAACGCCGACTTCTGACAGATCGGGCGTTTGCGTTTCGCCGATCGCCCATGGAAAGTCGGCCAGCAATTGCGCCAAGCCCTCGAGCGGACCGCGCTCGGGTGGCTGCACCATCGATATTGGAAACTGCCCGGCGTCCGGAGTGCGCGTCGCCGCCTGCGGTGACGGCTCGGTTTGCGTCGCCCCCTGCACGATTCCAGGATACGCGTCCGTTCAGTGCCCCAAACCGATCTTGAAGAGTCCCTGCCCCAGAGCCGGCTTACCCTATCCTCAGATTCCCTTGCCCAACGAACCCGACGGACCGGTCAAACCATGCGACGACTGCCCTCTCAAGAGCCAATCGGACTGCCAACAGGAAGGCTCCTCGTCCTCCTGTCCCGCTAACGATCAGAGCTTTCAGCCCATACGCGAGACTCGCACTAATCTCAGCAATCAGCTTACCCGACTAACGGTGCGACGCGACAAGCACGTCGTACAGCTTTTCAAACCGCAGGCGCAGTCCCAGAACCAGTGTCTCATGACCGAAACCCAATGTCAATCCAAGACCCAGTGTCGCGGCCCTCAGAATCCCGGACCAAATTGTAATACCCAAAAAAAAGTAGACCCACCGTATTTGTCGTCCCAACCGGATATAGGTAGCGGAATCGGCGGACCCGGAGCTGGCGGGAGGAGCGGAAAATTCGCCGGAAGCACCGCGCCGAAGCGCGGACGAGGAATTCTTAATCAGGCCGGCGGACCGGGATCGCGTCAGCCGCTTTGCGGTCATTGCAACTGTCAAGTCAGGTAGACACGACATATCGAAGCTACCGTAGTCGTGTTGTTTTTGGCGTGCGAAGGATCCTTCGCACCCGCGCATGATCGTTGTTTCTTTTCTTTAACTCGAGATCGAAGCGCATCGGACCAGAGGACCTGATGATGTTCCGGAAACGACTTTTTAATCATTTAGTATTTTTGTTTTGTTTTCATTTTTTTTTTTAACAGCATCGATATATATTTTTTTCTAACGACGCGTTTGGCTTGTTCTTTTGACTAACTTGAGATGCACGTTTTTCGACAGCTAACGATGAAAATACTAACAGCCCAAGAAACGGACAAACACTGAAGCCCGTCTGCTGCACGTGCAACAAGGAGATTGTGAGGTTTGTAATTGATACTTGTAACGACGAGTTCGCACGATAGTGTAACATTGTAAATAGTTGTCGTGTAGCGACAGAAATAATGAGATTAATGAGTCTGTCTTTTTTTATTATGGAGGGAGTCTCGCTGCGCGCTGACTTCGCATAAGTTCGACAAGAATAAGAGAAAATTGCAAGTACTTCTTGATGGTGTGAAAATCGGAAAAAATCATGTATACTAAAGGTACTGAGAAGATTAATTTTGCATAATAATTGCAAAATGTTATTAACAAATTCATCAAAAAATTAGTTGGTTATCAAATTACCCGGCAACAAAACTTTTTATTTTAATGAAAATGATTCGTTTATTTTTCTGAATACGTATGAGTTTTTTCAGATTTTTAAGTAATCGTTGATTTTTTATTTTTTTTATAGAACAAAAAT
>JAPYZC010006912.1:0-11262 GCA_030522665.1 Ichneumoninae sp. A BG-2022a | reverse complement strand
TCTTGATGGTGTAAAAATCTGAAAAAATCATGTATACTAAAGGTACTGAGAAGATTAATTTTGCATAGTAATAATTGCAAAATGTTATTAAAAAATTCATCAAAAAATTAATTGGTTAACAAATTTATAGAACAAAAATCAACGATTACTTAAAAATCTGAAAAAATTCATACGTATTCAGAAAAATAAACGAATTATTTTCGTAAAAAAAGTTTTGTTGCCGGTTAATTTGTTAACCAATTACATTTTTTTATTTTTTTTATAGAACAAAAATAAACGAATCATTTTCGTTAAAAAAATAGTTTTGTTGCCGGTTAATTTGTTAACCAATACATTTTTTGATGAATTTAGTATACATGATTTTTTTCAGATTTTTACACCATCAAGAAGTACTTGCAATGTTCTCTTATTGTTGTCGAACTTATGCGAAGTCAGCGCGCAGCGAGATTCCCTCCTTAAAGAACGAAAGTGTCTCCGGGCCAGCGACGATTATATTCTCGACGGGCCTCCGAGATCTTCCCCCTCCCCCGCTCCATATAACGCGGTCACGACGCATCACAATGAACTCCACTCTGATGATCCGCGCTCGGATCCTCTGAATCATTGACTCGCGCGCTCCTGCGATTTGCATAGAATGCGCTAGCGAGATCCAAGCTCGTCCTCTTTTGTTCTCACTTTTCTTACTTTGTTCTCGATTTTTTTTTCGATTCGATTCGGAGCGATACGCAGATCGGATAAATCATTGAGACGAGAAGGCACGATCCGGACGAGAAAATCGTCAGCGAGAAACCACGGACGAATGAATTTCAATGGTCGCTTCTATCGATCGCGATATAATTCCGGAAGATCGAGTGGGATGAGCGGTTGAGAGATCGTTCGATCGGATCGGAAGTGAGATTATCGGGGCTTATCCACCGGGGCAAAATGGACCAGTTTTGCACGGAGAAAAAAATTGATCGGATAACAAGAATTTTGTGACCTTAACTCATTTATCTGCTTAACATAGGGAACGCAATATTTTGTTATAGTAGCAAATACTTTGCTGTAGTAGCAAATATTTTGCTGTAGGAGCCAAATATTTTTGCTGCCCCAACAATAAATTATTAACGATCAATATTTTTATATTTTATTTGAATTTACGGGATGAGCGGTCCAGAGATAATTCGATCGGATCGAAAGTGAGATTGTCGTGGCTTATCCATCGGGGCAAAATGGACCAGTTTTGCACGGAGAAAAAAAATGTTGGGACAATAAGCATTTTGTTACCATAATTCATTTATCTGCTTAACATAGGGACCACAAAATATTTTGCTGTCGTAGCAAATATTTTTGCTGCCACAACAATAAATTATTAACGATCTACATTTTTATTTATTTATTTGAATTTATGGGACATGCGCATTTTTCAGTTGTGAACAATTAAATAAATAGAGAAAGCATAGCGTGTGGTGGGGAAAAAAAAATATATACATATGTATATCAATGCCTAAAGATATGAACATGGTTGCCACGAAATTGTTCAACTGGAATTCCCAGACTTTTTTCGGTTTTCCAGAAACAAAATTTAATTTTTTCAGTTTATCGATCACGGTAGGAAAGGACGCTTAAAAATAACATAAAATATAATATATAATGATTATTGATATATTAAAGTCAGTTCACAATATTAAAAGATCCCAAAGAAAATAAAAAACTGTATATAGTCGACAAGTTTGCTGAAACGAAAAATGTAGATGTGCAGCACGGAATTAAGCGAAAAATATCAAATTCAAAAAACTTCCAGAATTTGAAAAAAATGCCCTGACTTTTCCAGGTCCCAACAAATTCCCTGACTTTTCTTTTCTGAAAGGGTTACAATATTTGAAAACTCATTTGTGACATTCGGTCGAGTGACACACGGTGTGAAACTAACGAGAAGAAGCAACTGTCGCTAAGCTACTTCATGGTTTCACTTCCGTCAGTATCCAATTTCCTTAGCCACAACCGTCGGGACTCCGCTTATGTACTTAATTGACGGATTAGTTTCTCCAGCATTCCGGCGATTTTGTTAGAGAAACAGAACAATTTTTCTCCGTGTAATAAAATATTTTCGATGGAAGATAAAAAATAACAATTTCTCGTCTCGGAGGGCACTGGTCCGTTTTGCCCCTCTCCTCTTTACCGCCGATCTTACTCGATATGCATCGTTCGAAGAGGCGATCTTGGAGCGGCCAACGATGCGAGGCCTTTACGATTAACCGTGATATCTCCCAAGCTCCCATTAGTTTAATAACTTAATAACGTGCGGATAATTTTAAGTGATAGACAATCGAGTACAGAGATCTAGCACGTGGTGGTGAACTGATAATGCATCGGCCGAACCGCGAGCAAAATTATTGCCCGATCCTTTTTGCAACGTAATTGGCTCTACGGTGATAAATCTCGGAAAAATATATTTGAGAAAAAAAATAAAATCATTATTAAATCAGAGAACTATAGGGCAAAAGTGGTGAATATGGCCCACCTCGATTAACACGTAAATCAATGATATATGAACCGGGCCATATTCCCCACTTTTACCCTAAACCGCGATCGGAAGACACGGTGACATTAGCCATGACCGTTTGCTTTGAATAGTGCGAGTACTTTGGGTCAAATTCGTGGAAACTTTTACCCCGAAATATTTGTCGGACGAAATACCACGCGCTCTTATTTTCTCGTTTGCCGCAGACGTCGCGGCGCTTTCGATCTCGATCTCCCGATCCGCGACGAGGAGACGCTCCGGCGGATCTCGCAACACGCTTCGCTAACTAATTAATCATCAGAGCTCTAATGAAAACAACAGCCACACAGCTGATAGATCGAGTGGTAAAAGAAAAGTGGAAAAATGAATACACAAAATTGTGAATATTTTTTTAATAGAAAATTTAAGTAAAATTAATTGATCGGATATTGATATCGATCAATTGATTGATTGATTAATCGGATTGGTATGTGGTGCTGTATCGACGGTTGACGGTTTCGCTTTTATTCTACCTCTATTTGCATTCTTTACTGTTGCTGCAACCTGTTTGTTCAGTATTCATATATTCTATTTTTTTCTTCTTGTTTTCCTTTCTTTTCATATTATTTTTATTTACTGTTATTTCATATTATTTCTATTGTTTTCGTATTATCGCTGCTTCCTCATGGAGGAAAGCAGACGTCCTAAAATTGCGCACAAATATTTTGACCAAATACATTTGGTATTGAATCGAGTCGAAATCTGTCCATGTGGTCATACTTTATGAAATTTTGAGTTTTTTTTATTACTACAAACGCTGTAATTCGAGTAAAAACGTAGGTATCGAGTTTAAATTTGACTTGAAAATGGACTAATACTGTATAACTTTTGGTCTTACATTTGGCAAAAATTGATCTAACCGTTTAAATTTCCTGATTTCGAGATTTTTTATTTTTTCTGGAAATGTGTATTTTTCGTCCAGCACGAGGTTATGCATTAAATGTGGCTCTGAGAGTAAGATAATTTGGAGATTTGCGTCATTAGTAAGAAAAAAATGATCTATCGATCCATCGATCCGATGATCTATCGATCCATCCATCCGATGATCCATCGATTCATCGATCCATCGATTCATCGATCCATCGATTCATCGATCCATCGATTCATCGATCATCGATTCATCGATCCATCGATTCATCGATCCATCGATTCATCGATCCATCGATTCATCGATCCATCGATTCATCGATCCATCGATTCATCGATCCATCTATCTATATTGATTGATCGATATACATGAAATACTTCAGAATACCACGATTTAATATAGCAAAGATTGGTTTCAATTCCGCCTGGCATATTAAATTTAAAAATTTTAGATTAAATTTTCAATCAGAACATTTTTTCACGATGAACGTATGGAACGTTGTGTCTAAAACGCACGACGCGTAAAAAATCAAAAAAATTATGACCGGCTCGTGGTCGGGGTGCGTTGATAACTGCGATTCCGACGCTTTGGTCGATGGAACGCGAGGAACGGCACGTGCGTGAGAATATTTCAATGGTCGATTAGAATAATTGACCGTGCATGTGTTTCGCATGTAGGACTACAGAAGAAAAGAAAAGTATGTTTTTAATATACATACGAGATCGAGCGTACGTGCCTTTCCAGTTAGACACTATAATGTCGTTGGACGATAGATGGATAAGTCACTGGATCAGATTTCTCGCCTCATTCCACGCTTGGAATTTTGCTCGTACTGCATACGATCTCTTCGTCCTTTCAAGAGTAACTTCCTTCTCGGTATAGCTATCGCCGCTTCCCGATGAACCCGCGCACGGTAACCCACAACACAGGAGTCCCGAACGTTTATTTTCACGGAACTCTGCACCGAGGTACACTGCAATAATCGTCGTGGCCGCGAAAAAGGTTAATCAATTTTTTACAAAATTAAAAAAATGAGGAAAAAAAAATGTGAAGCAAGATTTGAAAGACGGCAAAGTTGAATGGTAGTGCGAGTCGAGTGTACGGCTTGACAACCGCAATAAAGTTGAGGGTGTACAGAGGAGTTTGCCTCTACGTTACCAATCTTCGAAAGCCCCCACCACGGCCGTTCCACTCCCGCCAATGCCCCCACCACGCGACACAACGCAGGTTTCGGATGCGCGAGTAAAAAGCACTGGCCAGTAGATACGGACTGTACAGCGCCGGCTCTGCGCGCTTCCGTTCGCGAAGAGCATCACTTGACATTGAAATATATAGTCGAGTTTGCCCGCACTGAAAAAAAGTTATGTGCGAAAATATGTAAAAATATAAATATTAAAATATAAAGAAAACGTATATAAAATAACGAATTTTTCGCGCGTAAATATATGCTAGAGTTGGGCAGTACTTGAATACTTGAACGGTACTTCAAGTACGTACACGAAGTACAAAAGTACTTTTTAGTACTCCAAGTATATACACGAAGTACAAAAGTACTTTTTTGTACTGTAAATGCGTATTTGAAGTACAACAGTACTTTTTAGTACTTCAAGTACTTTTTTAGTACACGCTCGCATTACGGATACTTGATGAGTAGCATGACACCATGTTTGTATTAATATATGATTGTCGTCTAAACTTTTCAATAAGTATAATTTTAATGAGAATTTTTTAATGTATTTATTTTTTTTAAATTCCTTTATACAAAACGAGAAGAGAAAAAATGTGAATAATAGATTAAAAGTTACCTCAAAACGATGAATTACGGAAATTTCAGTTATCGAGTTTTTGCAATTAGGAAGACATGGGTAAATTATTTTGTACCTCTTTTTTAAAGCCTAAAGGCCTCTTAACGCTACGAAACTAATTGCGAAAGGTACTTGAGAATTACCTAAGTACGAAAAGGACTTGACGTCAAGTACTTGCCATTTTTTGGACTTTGTACTTGAAGTACTTGTCATGCTTTGTACTTTGTACTTGAAGCACCTGCGATGCTTTGTACTGTGTAGTTTAAGTACTTTTTTGGTACTTTGCCCAGCTCTGACATATGCTTTTAAATATTTGCTCGGACACATCCATCATATATATTCCATAGCATATGAATTTTTTTTAATCGCAAAATGTATATTTAATATATAAAAAATATATTTCCGCATATACTTTTGTCGACGGGGGTTTTCCTCGATGCCATTTTTTGGATCTTAAGGAGGTTGGAGCGAGTGGTGTTCATTTTGCGTAAATTCGAGAAATACGGGCAAGAATTGCAAACGCTTCCCAATGTTATAAAAATCTGAAAAAATTCATACTTATTATAGGCACTGAAAAGATTCATTTTGCATAATAATAATTGCAAAATGTTATTAACAAATTGTAGGAAAAAATATTGTTCATCAAAATATGTGGTAACTCAACTTTTTTTTTTTTATCAAAACGATTCGTTCATTTTTCGGAATATGTATGAATTTTTAAAGATTTTTATCTTTATGTTGATTTTTCTTGTTTTTTACATGAAAAAATGTGCAAAAGTCAAAATAACGATAAAAATCTGAAAAAATTCATACGTGTTCCGAAAAGTGAACGAATCATTTTCATTAAAAAAGAAACGTGAGTTACCATATATTTTTATGAACAATTTGTTAATAACATTTTGAAATTATTATTATGTAAAATTAGTCTTTTCAATGCCTATAATAAGTATGAATTTTTTCAGATTTTTATAACATCAGGAAGTGTTTGCAATTCCTGCCCGAATTTCTCGAATTTAGGCGGAATGAACACCACTCGCTCCAACCTCCTTAAACTGAACTCATTAATGCTCCACAGCTGATCGACCAGTTCGATCGATAACGTCGATTTATATTAACAATCTCAACTCTGACCTTGCAAATTTGGGGT
Source organism: Ichneumoninae sp. A BG-2022a (assembly GCA_030522665.1). Taxonomy (NCBI): domain Eukaryota; kingdom Metazoa; phylum Arthropoda; class Insecta; order Hymenoptera; family Ichneumonidae; species Ichneumoninae sp. A BG-2022a. The sequence continues at coordinate 4,900 of JAPYZC010006912.1, read as the reverse complement.
CTGCGCGATGGGCTCTTCTCGGACGAAATATAGAGCTACGGTTGCTTCTTCTTATTCTATTTCTCGCCGCACTCAATTCGGCCTGCTTGCTCAGCCTCTCTGCTCCGATTGCCCTACGGTACACATGCTGATCTTCATTGAAAGCCTCGCATATGTATCACTGTTGTTGTCCGATATGATTTCTTTTTTTTTCAGGAAACAGTATACGTACGTGCATCACGTGTTGTCTATATATATATATATTATCTGTATAATTGCCGGCAAGATACGAGACACTCTGTAATTATTGCAATTCCGTGTTCCTGCATCGCAGAAACTATAGTTTTTTTTTCGATCTCTAAGCTGCCCAGGCATAGAAACCCAGTTACCTCATCGTAATTATATCGTTATATCCGTTACGGAAAATTTCGTCAATTATTCCTTCGAAGAAGCGCGAAACAACAACACCGGCTAATATATTTATTTCACTCGGCGGGAAAATGGTCGTTTTGCGATCGGTTTGCGTGCGTAAAACCCCCATTTTCACATCGTGAGACAACATTTTTGACTATACTCGTCAGAAAGCGTTTTTTTAATGGTGTGATTGCAACATTCGCCTTCGGTTCGCGCTGCAACTCGTAAAAAAAGTGTTTTGGCACTAGTATCGTAATGTACTATACAGTAGGATCGCGCTTATCCGACCTTCGAATATCCGAGTCTCCGCGTTATCCGAAGCACCCAACTCCTCCGAGCCCTCCGAGTTAACCGAGGTGTACGCCCGGATAATACGGCAAACTCGGATAAAACGGATAAAGCAGCATGCGGTTAGAAAAAAAATTATTTGACGGCAACCGATTATTTGATTTAAGAAAAATATTTATTTGATCTAAATAAATATTTATTTGATTGAAATAAATATTTATTTGATTTAAATAAATATTTATTTGATTTAAATAAATATTTATTTAAATTAAGTGAACAGTTACTGAAACGAAATAAATATTTTACTTAAACCCAATAAAAGGTGGCCGTCAAATAAATTATTTTTCTCGGTGCGTTGTAGTAGTTTGCGGTGTAGTAGTTTGTAACTGCCACAATGTTGCATACGCGCTTAAACATGTGCAAGTTTACTGCGTCTTTATACTGCGAGCTGTAAATACATCAGTTCCGATTCTAGAGTCAATGGTAGAATATCTAATAAGGTTAATGTTTATATGAAGTGGTCTGTTATTTTTTAAATATATAATACTATACAAGTATCAATTGAGTATGTTATCCGTGTTATCCGAGTTTTCGCTTATCCGACGTACGCTCTCCCCACATTATCTCGCACGAACGGGGTTCTACTGTACGGTCGGAGAAAAACAAAAAAATTGAAAACCGCATGAGAGCAACCTTCAGGATTCGCGTGTCCCTTTGTCGATCGTTCTCCAATTTTTTTTTCTCGTACGAATATGTGGATCCATAGATCCACATACCCGTACGAGAAAAAAAGCCATAGCTTAACATTCTACAGATGAGCTTTTCTTACTGTCCCGCTGGCCTCTCGGTATATTCCATCTGGGCTCGTCGCCTCTCTCTCTTTCTCTCTCCAGTTGCCTCGCCAGAGATGCGATTAGATTTACGATTTATGGGAAACAGACGTGGCTCTCGCTCCATCTCAGCTCTCGAGCTTTGACTGCTCTGAAACACGATATCGTCAGTCTCATTCCCACAGCGCATATAGAAAAAAAACAATTAAAGTGAAAAAAATTGAAATAAAAAAAATTCGAATAAAAAAATATTAAAAAGATGACGGTCAGTGAGGGCATTAAGAGGCACAGTTAAGAGCACGAGGCAGAAATTGGTCGCGCACTCCGAGTGAATCCAGCAGCCCGATAAGCGCAGTATTCCCCCCCCTCCCCTCTTGGACCCCGAATATTTTCCCTCGACGCCCTCGCCAAGGGACAAGCACCCACGTCGTCACAATTGACCCAAGAAAGATGTGGACAAGTACAATTAATGAATGAAAATGTCTGATGAAAATTTACGAGAGCATCGAATGCCACGTCGCTCGGCTCGGCATCAACGACTCACGTGCTTTCGTCCCGCGTTGCGCCAGCTATAGGCATACTACTGTGCGTATTATATATAGGGCAAATTAATTTGGCAGCGATATCTCGACCTCGGCCGACGATTGAAATGAGACATACGAAAGAGTTCACTGTCATGCGATTCTTAAACGCGCTGGGTCCTTTCCCGGAACGTTTGAAGATTTGTGGAAGGGAGAATTAATTTTTAATTGCTCTACGACCTCGTTGACATCGTTGATTCAAGGTCAATTGAATACCGGGTATGTGAAAAAAATAATGGACTCGGGGTGTACTGAAATGAGACCGATCGCTTTGTTCCAACTTTTGACCTGCTTTGATGGACTCGAGCGATCATCGTGCAACTACAAATGAAATAAATAAGACTGTACAATGATGGTTGGAAGGGTTACGGGAAAAATACATGAAAATCGACGTTAAAATAAAGTTATACGCGAGTCTAGGGCACTAAAGTTAAGTCAACATTTTGAACATTGGGTCCATCGAAGTCGACGGTCACCTCAGATCCGTTATGGGAAAATCGTCGCATTCGCCAATGACCGTCATTCTATGCTTGACCCGAGGGTCTTTCGCCCATTAAGGAGGAAGTCTCGCTGCGCGCTGACTTCGCATAAGTTCGACAACGATAAGAGACAGTTGCAAGTACTTCTTGATGGTATAAAAATCTGAAAAAAATCATGTGTACTAAAGGTACTGAGAAGATTAATTTTGCACAATAACAATTGCAAAATGTTATTAACAAATTCATCAAAAAACTAATTGGTTAACAAATTACCCGGCAACAAAACTTTTTTTTTTTTATGAAAATGATTCGTTTATTTTTCTGAATACGTATAAAGTTTTTCAGATTTTTAAGTAATCGTTGATTTTCTATTTTTTTTTTATTGAACAAAAATCAACGATTACTTAAAAATCTGAAAAAATTCCTCCCTCGTGGCACACGATTTTTTTTTTTTCCGATTTCGTTAAAATAACCACATTTCTTGCGTCGCAGAATCGTCATCGTCCCAATGACCATTACTGTCCCGGTAGTAATAGAGCTTCCAGAGGGAGTAGTGAGCCCTTTTAACTGTAGGGAGTGATGGGACAGTACTGCGCATGCGCACAGGTTAATAATAATCATCGGTCAATAATCGGTTGTTTTTTGCCCGCCGTGCATGCAAGGAAAGTGGTTACTTTAGCGAAGTCGGGGGAAATAGTACATTACTCCACGAGGGTGAAAAACGTTTTTCTAACGAGTGTGACTTTTTCTAACGAGTGCTGTAATCACACGAGTTAGAAAAAGTGTTTCGCACGAGGGATGTACGGAATTTTTCATCACGAGGTGCGAAAATGACGGTTTTACGCACGCGAAGCGGGCGGAAAAGTGGCCATTTCTGCACCGAGTGATGAAAAAATATAATATAATAAATAGTATTTTTTTTTTACAAAGACGAGAGGCATTGTCGACCAGGGTTTTTTTAAATCAATACAATCGCTTAAATTATTAAATGGTACCTATTCGAACTACGAACCTTTTTTTTCTAAAAAAACGTCATCAATGGTCTTTCGGGCAGTCTGCAATCAGTACACCGTAAGCTGTCACGTGTAACCGAATAAACAAATAACACGTGCAGTTTTCCACCGGTATTTACGATCTTTCGAGCATTCTACGACTATTCAAGTTATCGCGTGTAACTAAAAAAACCAAACATTATAGCGGATCGGCACTGAGTATCGCTTTTGTGAGGGCATCATTGTATTCCATGCCACCTGTCCGTGTTATCATTGTACGATCTTTCGAGCGTTCTGTAACACTTTAATCCATCGCGTGTAACAGAAAGCCACCATTATAGATCGCTAGCAAGAATCTCTATTGTATTTTGTGCCACGCGTGTGTATTATTCTTAGTTACAATGATTCGTTTGTTATCTAATCACTGTACACGATAAAAAACTATTTTTCGTGCGACCCGATATTTGACGCTACAACTGTAAACAACCGTGCGAACGTGGGCAAGGAAACTGTACAGCCCGATTCAGAGTCGTGATCGATAGACGGCCACAAAAGAATTTGATTCGAGTCACTCGAGCGTGCGCGAATTATGCTATGTTCACTCGAACAGATCGAACGAGCGATTACCGGAAGTGGTCTTCAGTCGTCGTTCCGCTGGAAGATGCTGCATGTCGGTTCTCTTGTCGCAGCCTTGCATATTACGTTCATCAGTAGGGGAGACCGGGGACAAAAGTAACAAAAATCCTTTTTAATTTTTTAACCAACAAACCCGAGAGTCTAACGCTTCGGCATCCAATGTTGTACGATTAACCTAGTCTTAGGTATTTAGTTAAAACATTTCAAGCAGAAATATGCACGGAATTGTGATCACCACCCGTTTAAACACGGACGAAATTCTGTAAGAATTTGGGCCGCGGAGGGATCAATTGTAACGGGTAGTGGGGTCATTTGTAACATCCTCCTGCATCAACGAAATCCTTCGCCGACCGCTATTAGGAAATCGAACGGGGGTGCATTATCACAGAACATTTTTAATTTAATGTTAAAATGTTAAAAATGATTTACTGGCTAAGCCGTTGTAGCCGGCTAAGCCATTTTAGCCGGCCTAACTATACAGCCCAGACAACATATACATGTTATAGTCTACAATTGGTTGGTTATAAATTATAACTGTATAAATTATCTCTGATTGCTTAGAATGTAAGAATAAAATAAATAAAATATACTGCTATTGGTAATGGTATTGGAAGAAATGAATTATTGCTGGTACAATTGACCCGGATCGACTGTTACAATCGACCCCACACCGGATTATTAGCAAAGTTACTGTGGCATCG
>JAPYZC010006909.1:0-12754 GCA_030522665.1 Ichneumoninae sp. A BG-2022a | reverse complement strand
ATTCATCAAAAAATTAATTGGTTAACAAATTACCCGGCAACAAAACTTTTTTTTAATGAAAATGATTCGATATTTTTCTGAATACGTATGAATTTTTTCGGATTTTTAAGTAACCGTTGATTTTTGTTCTATTTAAAAAAAAAATCAACGATTACTTAAAAATCTGAAAAAATGCATACATATTCAGAAAAATAAACGAATCATTTTCATTAAAAAAAAGTTTTGTTGCCGGATAATTTGTTAACCAATTTATTTTTTGATGAATTTGTTAATAAAATTTTGCAATTATTATTATGCAAAATGAATCTTCTCAGTACCTTTAGTACACATGATTTTTTTCGGATTTTTACACCATCAAGAAGTACTTACAATTTTCTCTTATTGATTTTTACATCATCAAGAAGTACTTGCAATTTTCTCTTATTGTTGTCGAACTTATGCGAATTCAGTGCGCAGCGAGACTCCCTGTTTAAGGCGACACCGACTATGACTTGCATTTAGCTTAACCCTAGATTGCAAACCTTAACCCTTTGAATGTAAATTTGTATTGTAATACAACCTGAGAGACCAATCTATAAGCTACCTCGTAAGAACTCCTGGGAAAATAAATAACGTCTGCGAGCCCAATATTAATGGCAGCAAATTTACCATATGCACCGACGACAAGATATTGACAAGTATAGGATGCTATTAAGGTACCAAGCAAAATTCCGAAAATGTTCGATCGGGTCTATAAATAATATATATGTAACATGTGAGCGAATGAATAATGCGCTTATTTAAATTTGGGGCGGATATTATTAAGTACTATCGCAGCTAAGTATCTCGAACACGAACTGTCACACATCCGATCTCTCAGAAAGTCATTTGTCATAGTCTGTGTAATATCATGTGTCTTCGTCATCCTCATTTCTATATTCGTTACAATATATGTGAATATCTTCCGCCGGATGTTTTAAATTAACCCCGCCGGTCATTTGAATTTCACGATTGCAAATTTTAATTCTCTAAAAGTGAATTTGTATTATAATACAAAGCCAGCTCGTAAGAATCCATCCTCCGAAAATAAATTGCATGTGACATGCATCGACGACGATGAGATATTGACACCTACAGGTTGCTACCAGGCAAAATATCGAAAACCCTCAAGCACATAAATATATGAATGACTTATGCCAGGTGCTTTAAGGTAACCTCGCCGATGACTTGAATTTCACGATTGCAAAATTTGATCCTCTAAATATAAATTTGTATTATAATAGAACCTAAGAAATCTCCCTACCCGCTGCCTCGTATGAACCAATAATGACCGAAATACTTTCTGATTTCAGCGGACACGAGTCCGGCAATACCGACGAACTGCAACGACCTGGAATGTTATTCGGGCGGTCATTGTTCCGAGCTCGGTGGTCCACATTGCGTCTGTCCGTCGGCTTGTCCGGCGGATCTTCCGTCAGTGCCGGTATGCGGAAGTGACGGACAGACGTATGACAACGAGTGCGAGCTCCGTCTGTATGCCTGTCGTCATCAGGCTGACGTGGTGACGCAGGCCTTCGGTCACTGCAGAGGTGGGTTTACTGAGCGTTCGCCTTACATGCCGCTTTACAATGTGCGCTACTAAAAAAAAGTAAGAAAAAAAAACCCAACAGCGGCACGATCCCGTTGCATCCGCCGCTCAGAGCAAAAAATAAAAGCGACGACGATGATCGATCGGTGCTTCTAGCGCGATGATGTTTAAATAATTAATTGTACCATGTGAAGTCAGGCGCTTCCTTCGCTATACTAAACTGATCGGACTAATCTGGTAGGAAATCGTGTCGGGTCTACCGGCTGCCTCTCTCGCAGGCACCACTGCGCTCTAGTCTCTTATAGATTGTGTATAATATATTGTTACGTAAACGTTGTACATGAACAAAAAAAAAATTATACTACTCGAAGTAATAGGACAGAAAAAAAATGGGTATTGGCGATCTTATAAATGACGACCTCGGGATACGACGAGGAACGATCACGTAATTGTATTTGAAGAAAGAGATAATAAAACTCTTAAAGTTTTTACCTAATATTTATACGTTGATGTCTATAATGTATGTTCACCCAAAAAGAAGACATTTCCCATAGATGGCGTATTTTTTTTTTTTTTTTTAAGGATTGGTGACTTCGAATAGAATACATCAATTCTTTTTTCTTTTTTTTTCATCGATTCAAGGGTGGTTCGCCCTCGTAAAGCAAACCTTCGGAAACTCCGTCGGTACACTTTGCAGTAGCCGTTCTGGTACCCTTGCACAAGAATCATGTTATAAATCGAATAATAAATGAGTACTGCGGATCTCGTTTGATTTTCCGATGCAAGACAGGAGGGGGGGGACATGGCTGGCCAGGTCTTCGGAGATGATGCATAACGTCGTAGGTGATTCCTTGAAAGTTCGCAACGTTAACTCGGGGGAACAGGTCTTCAAAGGAAGGCCTTAAGTAAATCACTGGCTTCCGGGCCGCCGGTGCAGCCGTCTTTGCTCTCTCGCCTCGGTATCTTTTCTATAAAATCGGCAAACTCGACGTTGCAGAATCTTCAAAAGAACCGGCCCCCGACCGAAGCAAATCTTCGCTGGACACTGAATCATTTATGTCCCTTTGAGTAGCATCAAGCCCTGCCTCTTACCGATGTCTGCTTGCAACAAGGAGCTATATTTCGGTGGACGACGCTCTGCGGAATGAAAATTTCGCAATCTACCGAGGGTCGTTAAAGCTGTCCCGGATAGATGCGAAGGTCGCGATATCTAAATATATCGGAGCTGGGCAAAGTACCAAAAAACACTTCAAGTACGCCACAGTACAAAGTACACAGTACAAAGTATCACTTTTTGTACACAGTACACAGTACAAAGTATCACTTTTTGTACACAGTCCACAGTACAAACTATCACTTTTTGTACACAGGACTTTTTGTACACAGTACACAGTACAAAGTATGACTTTTTGTACACAGTACACAGTACAAAGTATGACTTTTTGTACACAGTACACAGTACAAAGTATTACTTTTTGTACGCAGTACACAGTATAAAGTATCACTTTTTGTACTTGAAGTATTTCTCAAGCATTTTTTGCAATTAGGTTCGTAGCCTTAAGCGTTATGGAGGCTTTAAAAAGAAAAGATGGAAAGTAATTTGCACATTGATTCCCCATTTATTACAATTCTGCGCATAGCATTCTCTACGGGAAACTTTACTCATCGATTTTGGCCATGTGCAAATTACTTCGCACCTTTTTCTTGGCATTAAAAAATGTTTAGATTTCATAAACTTTGAACGGACAAAATTTACGACAAGATTTATTTTACAAGTCACTAACTTAAGTTTTTGTAATTCGTACTTTCGCGGCTATTTTTAATGTATGCTTCGCATTTTCATTTTGAAAAAATCAATAAAAACGTCTTAAATTATTTTCAATTAAAAAACTAAAAAGAACCTTTCTCGTTTTTTGTTAAAAGCATTTACAAAAAAAAAATTGTTAAAATGATTACTTATTAAAAAGTTTAGACAAATAATCATATATTAATAGACACAGTACATAGTAAAAAAAAAAAAAATTATCAAAAAAAAAAGCACAAATAAAAAAAAACCAAAATAAAAAAAAAAAAAAAAAAAAAAAAAAAAAAAAAAAAAATTGGATCGAAGATTTATTCGTGAATAAATCAAAACTCAAGTCGAGGCAAAGTGAAAAACTTAGCTTGACTCAGCTTGACCCGCCAGCGGCCTGCAGCATGCTCGCTGCATCATCCGATTGGACCAATTGTTGTCGCGAAAGTTTTTTCCTCGCCGACTCTTCGGAGCTCAAAAAAAACGGTTGTAAAAAAGTAGGTAATCACTTCGCTACTTCGTCTTGCGCAAAGCCGTGGCTATATAATACATCACCTCCATGGAATCTATTAAACTCGTCGACCGTTCCACGGCCATCCCTTATATTCGATTGCGAGGGGGACGGAGCAAGTCCGCGCCAGCGCCCGTCGTCCGTTCGCCACGGCTCTTCGGGCCTCGGGACAATCTTTTAAAAAGTTTCACCCGAGACTTCGAACGAGCTGCGTCCTTCTGCAAGTTAAACACAAATTAGATTACCCCGAGGACAGTTTCAGGGGGTTCGGGGCTACGAAAACCGGGAACTGCAGGCACGGTGGAAAACTCGGTGCGTCGTCGAGTGACGCGGGTGGGGTTGGCAGTCACCTTCGGAGTCCTGTACTTTTCTCGACTCGGGACACGACGTCCTGGCTGTCGATCGCGGCACTCGAGGATGAAAAAGTCTCGGCGGGAGGGAAACGGGCAACTGGAACTTTACGAAAATCGAGGAAAACGATAAGGGGTGAGGTGGAGGAGAATCCGGGGAGTCGCGCGAATGGACGGGATTAAGGATGTAATTAGATAAACTGGGTACACTATTGGACCGCTTGGAAAAAATACCAATGCTCTTTTTGACGAATTTACGCAATTTGTACGTAAATGGGACGCTGTTGTCACGCTGTTGGGATGCTGTTGTTCAGATTTTAAAAAAATAAGATGGTATTTCCGATGACTCCAACTCTAACCGATCAGTTGTCATGGTCGATCGCCGCACTCAGGATGAAAAAGTCCTTGCGGGAGGAAAAGGGGGGGGGGGGGAGGGTGGAACTTTATGAAAATTTAGCAAAAGGACACAGGCGAAATTGAAATGGGAAATTGGAATCCGGGGAGTTGCGGGAATGGATGGAACGAAGGATTTAATTAGATAAACTCTGTATACAATTTAACAGATTGGAAAGAATAACAATGCCCTTCCTGAAAAATGTATACAATTCGTACACTGAGAGAAGGACCGGATAGGAATTATCATAAATCGCGTAAAAACCGACAGAACTTTCGGTTATATGGGAACTACAGCGACATCCTGCGTGTGTGCGTGAGTGTTCGTAACTCAACACATTCGGTTAGAAAATATGGTAATTTTCGCTATCGCCTTCAGATTCGTAGATCATATCCGCATATTATGTCGATGCATTTTTTTATGTATACATAAATAAATAAATTTGATCGACGAAATGGTCAATTTTCATTCACGAAATTCTGGTTTATTCTACGAAATTCTGGTTTATTCTACGAAATTCTGGTTTATTCCACAAAATTCTGGTTTATTCCACGAAATTCTGGTTTATTCCACGAAATTCTGGTTTATTCCACGAAATTCTGGTTTATTCCACGAAATTCTGGTTTATTCCACGAAATTCCGGTTTATTCCACGAAATTCTGGTTTAATCCACGAAATTCTGAGCCAGATACGGAAAAGATGACCATATGGGTTGGGTAAAATCCCTCTGAAAATGTCACATATCGCTAGTTGTGGCGCTGGTGTACTACGTCACCTGATCGAAATTTACCATCCAACTCGGTAGTTTTTCCGAGATTCTTCTCTCAGCGTATCTAAATGGGATGCCGTTTTCACTTAACCAGTGGGTCCAACGATCCATCATGTTTAAATGAAAAACAGATACGATGGTACAATAACTCCGATCAGTAAGATTCTGACCGACCAGTTACGACGGGCCAACGATCGTCTGCGACTTTGCTTTGCGAGGGTCGAATGGAACGAGGGAAGCGGAGCGTCTTGTCGGGAGATTTCGGTCAGCCTCCAGTGCAAACTTCACAATGTGTAAATAATGCACGTTGTAATTTGTGGAGAAGCGACGAAAAAAAAGGAGGGCGTCGAAAGCCCTCGGGCACAGGCGCGGCGCAGGGCCTCGCGTCTCTGTCCGTAATCCGGCTGGTATCTATTTCACCGCGAAAGATTGCAAGCTCGGGAAAAAGCGTTTGCCTCCCTAAGCTCTCGCCTATATCGGCGGAGCCGCTTTGATCTCGTGACGCTCCAGCGAGTAATAATGACCGTGATTCAGGGAGAACCGAGAGCCCGAAGTAACGAAAGGGAAACACACAGCGAACGTTGAAATAAAACGCGCGAATTTTTTCTCGAGGAAACGAGAAGTGTCGTTATCGTCTCCAGACCAGTTTGGCTTTGCGTTTGCGTCCCCCTGGGTTTATCGTGGCGTCTCATCTAGACACGAACGTCTCCGTTTTGAGTCTTTTGGGATCTGACGGACTGAGGGTTTCTCCCTGGTGACAGAGCGGGGCACCAACGGTAGGCAGTGCAACTGTCTAGAGACTAGACTTATATCTGCACGACCAGATTGTCGTTGCTGGGGCCCGTCGCGCCCCCGCTGTGGGCTACGAACTTCAGAAACCGGAAATTTGGACTTCCAACGGTGCACCGGAAATACGTCGCTTCCGGTTTGAAAATCTCATTTTTTGGCCGGAAGTGACTTCATACCGGAAATACTTCACCTCCGGTTTGAAATATGAGATTTAAAAACCGGAAGCACTTCCGGTCGAAAAATGAGATCTTCAAATTGGAAGTGACGTATTTCCAGAGTGACGTCACGTTCGGTCGAAAAATGATTTCTTTTTTTGCAACAAGACGATACAAGCCCGTTGTGCACCGCATTACTGACGCGCAAAAGCGAACCGGTATAATAGGGACAATTAGAATAGGGTAGGCGGAAAAAATACCCCCGGAAACAGACGAACTCGTGCCTTTACGGACTTTCAAATTAAAAAAAAATTTAATGTTCGAAAATTTTTATATGAATATGAACTCTAAAAAATCAACGAATTCATTTCCAATGAGAAAATAAAAGGTTGTCTACTTTTTTATTTTAACAATTAATTTTTTTTATCATTTGTTAATAACATTTATCATTATTATGATGCAAAATCAAAGGGCTGAATGTCCTTAATAAATCTTTAATAATGAATGTCATTAATCGCACAAGAATGTTGCTTTCTCTTTAAGAGGAAGCAAAAAATTATCCAATACACGAAAAGCGATCCTCATGATGAAGCAATGTGACAATCTCAATTGCTGTGATTTTTTATTACATTTTTCGCATTGATATAAATCTCGCAAATTGTTAAGGTTAAATGGGTATATTTTCCGGGGGTTATTTTTTCGGGGGTATTTTTTCCGGGATTCTTAGAATAGGTAATAGAATAATAGGGACGTAATCAGGCAGCTTGATTATTAATCACTGGGTAATCTGCGGAAACATTATTAAATTTCGGCGCTTCAGCTCGCCGATACGACAAACTGGAGATGGAGAATAAAGGGCAAATAAATGTATTGCAGACGATCCTATGGTGAACACGGACTTTCCCGTGAAGAGATACACGGCGGTCCAGTACACTCAGCCAGCCGCAGCAATATCCCCGTTATCGAAGTCAACGAGGCATCTTTTGGGTCCGGAGCCCGACCCGCGTTACTATTACACCCATCGTGCCCAGCAAGAAACCATAACTATCGATCGTGATAATCTTAAGCACGGTAATAACCTACCATAATCCTCGCATGCTGTCGTCAATTAACGGTGCACGATTAAAGACACCTAAACGCTCATCGAACAAAATTGATTCATGTATCTCCTGCGTCGCAGGAGTCGCAGCCGCTTCCCGACCGACCCCGGCGACCATCAGGGTCGTCACAGCTCTTCTCGGCGACCTCTGCACCGACGACAAAGACTGCACGATCCCCAACAGCGAGTGCGTCAACGGCGGATGTATCTGCTCCGACGGGTTCGCCGAAACGAGCGACAGACAAGAATGCTTTGGTAAATATTTTCAGAAAATTCCACTAGGAAAAAAAATTGTAAGATTTGGGCACGAATCTGTTAAGGTGGTTGGAGCGCTTTACACTAGGCAAACGAGTGCTACGTTTTTAAAAGTCTTACGCATCTATCGATTATAGTGGCCGGTTATTACTTAATCTAGGGAATCTAGGGAAACATTAATTGCAATGGATTTGCAAACATTTTAGCTGGTTTTTTCTCATTTCCGAAAAGTATATATTCGTTCAGATTTTTCAAATAATAATCCGCAATTTCTGCACGATTTTGATGTATCGCGAATTATGCTCTTCCTTGATAGAAGATAGTACGGTTTAAAAATGACCCCCGTTTGTTTTCGAAGGCTGTTGGTTTGTGAAGGAATTTCGTAGATGGATGAACAAGAGGCTGTCATTTTTAAACGGAAAATACTATCGAATATCTACATGGTGAATTCGTAGAGCATTTTTCAAGGATGAGAATGAGACGTAATAAATAAAATGACGTAAACCAATTAATGTTTTTGCAAATCCGTTGCCATTAATATTTTTCCAGGTTAAGTCCGTCTGCTGCAATGCAAACAACCATCCACTATAATCAATAGATGCATGAAAGTTTGTATAAACGACTTTAAAAATGTAGCACTCATTTGGGTTCTGTGAAACGCTCCAACCTCCTTAAGATTGATTGAATTCTTGTGTTGTACCGATTCATGCAAAACTACAGACTGACGGTCTCAATGTTGATACAGTTGAGTGAGAATTGTCAGAGTCCGAGAGATTACTTTTATGCCAATCACCTTAAATTGATATTTTTTTTCCACCTGCATCAAACGTCACGAAGCAATAAGATGATTGAAAGCCTTCTCGACTTTCATTGATTATAAGGAGTGGCTGGACGATAGAAAAATATTGACGTTAATCCTACAAGTTTTATATTTTTTTCTCTTTTTTTCCTTCAAAGCAAACTACGAGTCAGTAACCCCGGTCGAACCTCTCCAAGCCTGTCTGTCCTATCCCTGCCACATGTCCTCAACCTGTATCGATCTGCCGAGTTCAACATTCGTCTGCATCTGTCGTCCGAACTATACCGGTCTACTCTGCGACGAGGAGATCGACAAGAGAGACTACGAAGTTCCCTCGTTCGACGGCAAGAGTTACGTCAGAATGGCCAGGCTCAAGGCTTATCACAAATTCAACATCGAAGTGGAGTTCAAGACCTACGCGGACAACGGAATCATTCTGTACAATCAGCAGAAGAACGACGGAACCGGAGACTTCGTTTCGCTAGCGATAATAGACGGGTCAGTGAACGCCAACGTTTCGCTCGGTCACGCTGAGTAACTCGATGACCGGCAATTTTATATAAAGGATTTTATTATTTTAGGTACGTCCAGTTCAGATACAATCTCGGTAACGGTCCGGTGATACTGACGTCACCGGAGAAAGTGACGATGAAAAATTTTCATCGAATCGTTGCGAAGAGATACCACAAAGACGGAGTCTTGATATTCAACGACGGCGACGATATAGCCGGTCAGAGTCAAGGGATGCTCAAGTCGTTGGACCTCAATCAGGACACATTCGTTGGAAATGTACCGTCGAATTACAGCAGGTAACCATTTCCAAATCAGTACCGATTATGATTGTCAATTTTTCTCCTATCGGTTTTTTTCTCAAACCAGGGGCAATAAAAAATCGTGAGAATCGAAATTTTCACAATGCTTCCTCATTCGATCTACTTTTGTACAAAGCTTCTATGAACAATTATTTTCCGTGTTTTTTTTGGCTTGCTCGTACAGGAAGCTTTGTTGGTGAAAGAAAATAATCGGGTTTGAAAAATAAAGTAGTTTGAAAATATAAAAAATTACTCATTTTATGCAATATTCACTACAAAGTTTGTTTGTGTTTGTTGTGGCCGATTGCAAAATATTTTCTCTCCAAACTGCGACTTCGGAACGACCAGTCTTCTTTTTTTCTCTTTTTCTCGTTATAAGTAAATAACAAGAGCATTTAGGTTTCGACCTCGGTCGTGAAAAAAGCAGAAAATAGAAAAAAAGACAAATTAGAACAGCGAGAATAAAATAAGGAAAAATATAATTCTGAGGAGGACCTCGACCGAGGTCGAAACTTAAATGCTCTAGTTATTTACTTATAACTATAAGATAGAAAAAAAGAAGACTGGTCGTTCCGAAGCCGCAGCTTGGAGAGCAAATATTCAGTACAAAGATTCCCTATAAAATTTTCACTTATTCGTCGTTTTGGGGCCATGGCTGATGTATTTTTGCCCACTGATCACGAATCTGCGATTTATTTTACACTTAGTCAATTTACTCAATATCTGATGTAAACATTCGCGTCAAATCTTCCTCTATAAAGAACCAAATTACAATATTCGTAATTTGTATTGTATATTTTTTTATTTTATTGTAATTTGTATTGTATATTTTGGATGATAATATTTATCGTCCTGTAAATGGGTTATGCCCGTAAAACTGAATAAATAAAATAAAATAAAAAAATATTTATAGTACGATAAACAATTATTTCGATTTCAGAGTATACGAAAACATGGGAACAAGTCGGGGCCTCCTGGGTTGCATCCGTAAGTTGAAGATCGATCGAGTGACGGTTGATCTGCACATCGGCAAAGACAAGGACGTGCTGGAGACTTATCGGGTGAAAGAATGTCGCGAAAATGCTTGCGCCAATTTGCCTTGTCAGAACGGCGCGACCTGCCAACCGATATTCGAAGAAGATTTGTGCAACGGTCGAGAATGCAGAAGCAGTCCAAAGAAGGGCAAGGGCAAAAGAAAAAACGCTAACGGCAATAAGGGAGGGATGAACATCGTCCGGTGCAAGGGCTCGCATTGCACCGCGGTCGAGTCGAAGTCGAAGAGGTCGAAGAGAAAGAACGGCACGAAATCGTCGAGGATACGATGCGCCGGTCCCAGTTGCGACTTCGACTACGATCTCGATTACGAAGCCAATTACGAGAACGATAACTACGGGTCGACCAAGTACGAACCACCGAATTACCGATGTATCTGTCCGCCGCAGTACACCGGAAAGAACTGCGAGGAGTCGCTCGACCCCTGTATGGGAGAACCCTGCCAGCATGGTGCAACCTGTGACATACTGCCACAGGGTGGCTATGTCTGCAAGTGTCCACCTGGCAGGGCTGGGGAACATTGCGAAATTCGTGAGTACAAGAATGTAGTTAGCCAGTTCATTTAACAAAATCCAAAAACATCGGAATCCAAAATCACCAGAATCCAAAAATACCAGAATCCAAAAATACCAGAATCCAAGTATACCAGAATCCAAAAATACCAGAATCCAAGTATACCAGTATCCAAGCATACCAGAATCCAAAAATACCAGAATCCAAAAACACCCGAATCCAAAAACACCAGAAAACGCCAGAATCCAAAAACGCCAGAATCCAAAAACGCCAGAATCCAAAAACGCCAGAATCCAAAAACGCCAGAATCCAAAAACGCCAGAATCCAAAAAGGGCCAGAATCCAAAAACGCCAGAATCCAAAAACGCCAGAATCCAAAAACACGAGAATTCCACGTTAATGGATCATATGAATACATTTTTTTTATTTTACAGTGGATTCAGAACTGACCGAGTTACTGATTCCCGAATTGACCGGCGACGGTTTTCTCGAATTGCCGTGTCTGGAGGGTGTGGCGAAAGCGTTCTCCATAGAACTGTGGTTCCTGACTCGTTCGACCGACGGTCTTCTGATCTACAACGGGCAATTGAACAACGGCCGCGGCGATTTCATAAGTTTGAATCTGGTTCGGGGAAAGCTCGAGTTTCGTTTCAACTTGGGCAGCGGCATAGCGAACATCACGTCGCCGGATCCGGTGACGCTCGACACCTGGCACTGCGTCAGAATAAGCAGACTGGGCAGGGAGGGTCTTCTTCAATTGGACGACGGCACCGTCGCCAGAGGATTCTCTGGCAATCCACTCACCGAGCTCAATCTCGAGATGCCACTCTACGTGGGGGGTGTTAAGTGAGTTCGCGATATCCTTTTCCTCCTCTTGCTTCCCGATCGGGGCATCAGATTAGCTGCAAGTTGATGACAGCGTTGAAAGTTCGGATATTAATCTACCAGAAACCGCCCTTCATTTATCACCGTTGCCTTCTCGTTCAGGCACTGGCGTGAAGTTCACCGGCTCGCCGAAGCTTGGACGGGACTCGTCGGTGCTGTTCAACGATTGATGGTGAATGGGAAGACTTATCAGAATCTCGCAGTGAACGTAACCCAGCACAATACGGAGATCTACGACGGCTTGCCTTGTCCCAGCAACGAAAATCCTTGTCACAACGGCGGTGTCTGCTTGCCGCTCTTGAACAGCTATCTGTGCAAATGTGCCAGCAGCTACAATGGGCTCCATTGCGAATTCTGTGAGTTTCGCCTCGTTCATTTTTTTTTTACCCTCTATAGTGGTCAAAAAGTTTCATGCAGGAAGTTGATTATTTTATTCTTTATCCACAGTTATGGGCTACGATGTTTCTGGTGGCGAAATATCCGAGAGGCCGGTACGATTCGATGGTGATAATTTCTTGCAGTTCAAGCATCGTTTTGGCAGAAGGTCAGCAACTGGATTAGCGTTTGCGTAGTAAACGTCCTAATAGCGATAACTAAGTCGATTAAATGTAGCGATAAACTATTGTCACTCAACTATAACGATCTCTCTAGTGCTAACACTACCCTCGCTACTAACACTACCCCCGCTGAGTACTTTGACGAAACCTACCCCGACTACGACTTCGAGGAGGACTTTGACTTCGAGTATGAGAATTACGACTATGCAGAGTAAGTTCTGCATAAATGGAGTCGGTTAATTTTCGGTAGTGAACATACGTCTAGTTTCACCTCTCGAAAAACTTTTACTTAGAACTTAGAAAATTATTTTTATTTACTTGTCGGTCTCGTTTATGTTGCTCGGTTTTTATTGGTATATTTAAGGAGGGAGTCTCGCTGCGCGCTGACTTCGCATAAGTTCGACAACAATAAGAGAAAATTGCAAGTACTTCTTGATGGTGTAAAAATCTGAAA
>JAPYZC010006907.1:0-18884 GCA_030522665.1 Ichneumoninae sp. A BG-2022a | reverse complement strand
AAAAAAAAAAAAAATACAAAATCCAAAACACCACACACGAAAAAAAGTCCGAGAAGTTCACGTCTATCTCCGTGCGATTAAATTTTGTATCCACAGGAAAAACCCCCCAAAGTCGCTCAGACTCCCCGAAATATAAAATTTCAATTGCACATTTCTCCGAGGCACTTCGGCACGTACATACATCTGTAAATCCGCGTTACTTCGCGAAAATATCGGGTATCGAGATTCTTCAACCAGAAGCGATATAGAAAGCCCCCCTCCTCACCCCCCCCCCCCTCTTTCTCCGGAGTCCGGAGTCGAAGTTAATTCGAAAGACTCTCCGGCGCTCTCCCCGTAGAATCCCGGTACTCCATATATCGAATCCCAGCGCCGAAGGCCTCGGCGGTGTACTCGCGAAAAAAGGGGGGAAACGGCCTCGCTCCCAGTGGCAGAGAGCCGCGACAGTGGCAGCGGTATCGGGGATGCGGGGCACGCCCGGTCAAGATTTCCTCCCAAGCGGGAATCTCAGCGAGGATGAGAGGAGACGCAGGGGGCGGTGGGAGGAGGGGGGGGGAGGGGGTGGTACATCGGGGAGGGTTGGTTCGGCGGCGGCTGAGGAGGGGGGAGGATAAAGACGGATAGAGCGGGTCGGCTCGGGGGTGGCGCACAGTAGGGGTTGCGCTCGTTTCTCTCATCCCGGCCGCGAGCTCTGATTGGCGGCCGGGGGCGGCTCCAGCCCCCGCGTTGCCATAGCGACCGCGGATATATCCCGGCTGTTCGCCGCGGGGTGAGCTCCCCAAACTACCCCCGCGTGCACCGGGCGCGCGATGGTTCGGAGAACGCGGAGAGAATTCCAGAAGGGGGCGAGGGGGGGGGGGGAGAGATTTCACTATGCGAACTATGCGGTGCCCTGCAAGCGGTGCCAGTTAATGGACTCCATGGAGCGGCGCGCGGGGGTGGGAAGAACCGTCGGGGGGGAGGAACGGAGAGCCCCAGGTCCACGAGGTCCATCGACGGGACGCGAGAGGAGGGACGAGGGTCAAAAGGTGGAAGCGGGCGGATCCATAAACAACTCGTTAACCGAACCTTCAATCTCGCTGAGGCTGTGTATACCGATGCCGAACGAGCCATCCGACGCAACGGCCGGACGATACCGAAAGCCGCGTGTACCCGGCGCGATTATACCATCGATCCGATCGCTAAAATGCCGGTTTACCTCCCAGGCCTTCATCGCACGCAACCCGATTTTGGGTGATGAAGTTTTTTTTTTTTTGTGGAGTTGGTATGGAGGTTTGTGGTAAATGTTATGTTTTTTGTTGTTTGGGGGGGGGGGGGATTATTGAATTATGATGCTGGGGTGGGGAATGTTGATTGGGGCCTTTTCGGCTTACAAGGATTTTTTGTATGGAGTTGGTATGGAGTTTTGTGGTAAATGTTATGTTTTTTGTTGTTTGGGGGTGAATTATTGAATTATGATGTTGGGGTGGGGAATGTTGATTGGGGCCTTTTCCGATTACGAGGGTTGGTGAAATCGAGACTCAAGGTCTGTTTCAGGAGCTTTCGCTTCGAGTAGAAACGACACTGAGAGATCAGACCGGGAAAATGTCGAACAGTTATCAAAATAAAAATTAACATTAGTATTTGTTCGACAGTTAATTTCGATCAAGCCCCCAATGAAGATGATCCGTGAGGATTACGTAATGCTTCGCACCTTACCGAATTACCATCACAATCGCGACCATCAATCCGGCGCCCGAAAAGAATTATTTTTTCCCGTAACAAATTATTTTTTCCCGTAACAAATTATTTTTTCCCGTAACAAACTATTTTTTCCCATAACAAATTATTTTTTCCCGTAACAAATTATTTTTTCCCGTAACAAATTATTTTTTCCCGTAACAAATTATTTTTATGTTTTTAATCGATGATGAGGACCATCGTTTCGCCTGGTGTCTCTACGCATCCTTGCTTACGCGTAATGTAGGAAACTACTGACCCGCATATATGTAACAACCCGGCGCAGGACCGGTGAAATCCGGACCAAATGTCACAGGCGCTTCAGCTCCGAGTAGAAACCTCGCTGAGAGATCAGACCCGAATTTGCAGAATAAAAGTCAACATTACTGTTCGTCGGACAGTAACTTTCGATAAAACCCCCGAATCAAGATAATCCGCGAGGATACATAATGCTCGGCACCTTATCGAATTACCATCACCGCAGCGCAGGGACCGGTGAATCCCAGACTGAATATCCGGGGCGCTTGCGCCCGCGAGTGGAAAAAGAAAGTAAGAGGGCAGACACGGAGTGCGCGAAGGAGAATCATTCGTACGTGAGACGATGTGTACGTGTAAGCGACGGGGTTGCGCGCGTCTGTGCTGGAAGCCCGAGAGCAAGGGAGCTCTCAGGAATTTACGGGCTCGTAAAAATCAAGAACCGTCCGAAGCTCGCACCGAGGTTGCCCCTATCGTCTTTATCCCCGCGGTCCTCCGCTTCCTCTCCGCTTCGGCCGATCCCGCTTCGCCGGTGCTCTTTCTCTCCCGTGCGCTCTCCCCCGACCCCCCTTGACTCTCCTCTCTCGTATTCGCATGACTATGCCATGCACGTAGTCTCTCGAGGTTCCCGCGTTCTTACATACATACGAGAACGCCTTCCTCATATCCCTGCCGCTTCCCTATATTACGCGAAAGCAAGAATGTGTAGAGAGACAGGACGCTCTCGTCGCTGCGGCGAAAAATTACGTAATGCCGCAAGGCTCTGGTCGTCTCTGCGGTTCTGAGACCAGGTGAATTGATGCTCCTGATCGTGAAAAAAAAAAAAAAAAAAAAATGTTGCCGCAGGAATACAAATTTAAGCCTTTTGGGCGAGGGATTGTGCACAGTAAAAAAAATGATGATATGGAAGTTAGCAACGTTGCTCCAATGGTATCTATTCTATTTAGAAAATGATTCTGTTATATGTTATTATGATTATATATATATAATTATAATAATTACACTGTAAAAAAAAATTGTAAATTTAATGTACTGGCACTTGAAATTTGCTAACATTACTCATATGAATTAAACATTAGTGTACCTTGCTTGCAAAATAAAAATACAAGATATTAACATTACAAATCTTTTGTTTGAAATTTGTAAAAATGTTCATGAAAAATACAAATTTTACTGTAAAATTGAAACGCACATGTGTTTCAAATTTCAGAAACGGTTTATGTAAAAAAGCTTCCAATACTGTTCATTAATTTTCAAACAAATTTTTTTTACTGTGTATAAATGTGTTTATATTATTATATTAATATATTAATATATGATATATCAAATTATATTCTCAGCTCGCAAGAAAAGCAACTTTCTGCGAAACATGACAGCTGTCAATAATTTCGGTGGAGCAACGTTGCTAACTTCTGTGCCTTAAAAAATGTGTACTTTTTACAACAACTTATTGTCCACAATTTTTTACTTGTTAATTTTCTAGTTTTACGAACAAAAGGACAAACTGAAATTGTCAATGACACGGGAAATAAAAGGTCAGGTTCATATATTTAAATAAGTGAAAAATGAGTTTGTCACTTGTTTATCTAAATTATTTTTACGAAATTTCGAATACCGATATTCCGAAATTATTTTTTACTGTCTGAGTAGGGCGTCATTGAGGTGCTACGCTGTTGAAGCAGCTCGATGAATCATTGCAAAAAATGTATGAGGCATTCAAAACGTTGGTATTTACGCTCGAGAATTGTTTCAGATTTTTTATCTTTAATTTAAGGTCTGTTTCTAATGCTAACTCGCCATGATAAAAATTTCCAAATATCCTCCTACATTTCGATCGTTCAAAATGTTCACTCCCCACCCGTTTATTTATTCTTTACACGGAAAAACACCTCACCATTCTCAGAAGAATCAATCATATTCCTCCTCCAAATCCGCACATTTTATTCCAAAATTTTTACATCGGCGATTTACTGTCAGGCCGGCACAGTCGGCAGGATTTTTATCCCAAGAACGAACCGCCGCGACTGTTTGAGAACCGCTGAGACTTAAGACGCCATTACACCCCCGGGCTGTCGGCCGCCGCCCCTAAAACTATATTAAACTCCGGGAAATCTTGAGGGTCCCTCCTTGCACTATGGCCTTCTCCCTCGATCTCCCACGTCCGCGAGAGAGAAATCCTCCCTTCCGGTAGGGTTTCCGTCGTCGGACTCACCCTCGACCGCCCGTTAGAGACGAACTTCACCCTCTCCGTTTCTTTCCGCGCAGAAGAACATCCCCCTTTCCGCTTACTGTTACCAACTCCGCCATCAACTATTTTCCGAGTCTCCGCCACTCTCGAGAGGAAGAACTAAAGAAGAACCAGAAGAACAAAAAAAAAAACCCAGCACGGCAGTTTGATCGCTTTTCCCAAACGACTCTCGAAGCTCGCGGCTCGTCTTTTGTTGACCCGGAGGGAAAAATTTAACTCTCCTCCGCCCCGGCCGAACGATCCTTCGGGGACAAATTTTCCAAACCCGCTTTTCACCGTGATTACACGAGGATTAATGTATCCGCGGGACGATCGCGAGTGCCGACTTAACCGGAGCTTCTTCGTCATCAATTTTCCAACCACCTTCGCCCGCAAACTCCGCGGCTGAAGACGGCTCAGAGATGATTAACAAGTGCTGGGGGGGGGGGGGGGGCGGGGTGTGGGGGGAGGGGGGGGGGGGGCGGGGGGGGGGGGGGGGGGGGGGGGGGGGGGGGGCTGGAGAGAAATCGGTCGTAGCTTCGATAAATTTTATTTTTTCTGCCATGATGTGTTTCCTTGCTGTCGTTGTCAATTTTGTGAGGTTGGATTTGTTTCGTTGTCGTAATGTTTTTAAAATAAATGGTTCGCGTGAACCGGTCAAACGATCGAATATTTTTTGACGTTCGGAGTGAAACTGAGTTCTTTGTTTAAAAAATATCACCAGGATCGTGGATTCTTTATTAATTTGTGATCGTATATTGGATATTTTCGATTTAATTTGTGAGTACAAGACAATTTAACTTGATATTTTTGTAGTTTGGTGTTTCTAATTTTGTAATATATTATTATGATATTTATTTATTTTTATTTTTTTTTTAACGAAAATGATTCGTTTATTTTTCTGAATACGTATGAATTTTTTCAGATTTTTAAGCAATCGTTGATTTTTGTTCTATAAAAAAAAATAATAAACCAACGGTTACTTAAAAATCTAAAAAAATTCATACGTATTCAGAAAAATAAACTAATCATTTTCATAAAAAAAAAAGTTTTGTTACCGGGTAATTTGTTAACCAATTATTTCTTTGATGAATTTGTTAATAACATTTTGCAATTATTATTATGCAAAATTAATCTTCTCAGTACCTTTAGTATACATGATTTTTTTTCAGATGTTTACACCATCAAGAAGTACTTGCAATTTTCTCTTAATGTTGTCGAACTTATGCAAAGTCAGCGTGCAGCGAGACTCCCTCCTTAACCGGAGCTTCTTCGTCATCAATTTTCCAACCAGCTTCGCCCGGCGACTCCGCGGCTGAAGACGGCTCGGAGATGATTAACAAGTCCCGAATTAATAACGAGCTAATCGCGTGACACGCCGGATCGGCAATCGGCTCTCCTCGTCCGGTAATCGGTCCTCTTCTTGTCGGCCGAGAAAACTCAATACCGGAAGCGAAGGGGGGGTTGGAGAGAAATCGGTCGTAGTTTATCCCGCAGGATTTCGCCAGTCGGCTCGGATGCTCCGGCCGACTGGGGAAGGTTTTGATCGACGTTGAATCGTCGAATCCGCGGGAGTCTGGCCGTTTCTCTCCGTCTGCGCGGAGGCTTCGAGAGGGGGGGGGGAGGGGGCACGGAGGAGAGACGGATACACAAGCTTCCGGGGCTGCCGAGGGGGTTGAGCTTGCTCCGATGCGGAGAGAGGTCGAAGGTACGAGGCAACCGGACTCTGCCTGAGGCATTGATTTCCTCTCGTCTCTCCATCGACCACGTTCCTCGCCGGAGCCCCCCGGGGGGGGGGCCCCCCCCCCCCCCCCCCCCGCCGCTCCGACCCGAAGAAGAAGATGAAGCAAAAAAAGGAAACTGGTCTCTCCTACACGATAAAAGTGGGGCGGAGAAGGTCCCGGGAACCACATCTCATATTTCACCCCGAGGACAGCAAGGATTTTCTTCCTCCATCTTCGAAACTCCGTGCCAGGATTACCGAAGGATATCAATCAGGCCCGGGAGCCGGAGAACCTCGCTACGGCAGCAGAGAGCCTCGTCAGCGAACGGTCCAGACCTCTCGCCGGACTCTCCGACACGAAACGATTTTTATATGTGTCTTGTGTAATAAAAAAGAAATGAAAAACGAACAATATATTTTTTTTTATCGCCTGAAAATTATTTTTTTATGTTTTAAATGATTTTTATATGTATCGTGTGTAATGTAAAAAAAAATGAAAAATGAAGAATTTTTTTTTTATTCCTCGTAACGATGTTTACACGAATCTTGTATAATAAAAAAGAAATGAAAAACAAAATAAAATGTAATCTCCTGAAAATTATTCTTATATGATTTTTTTATGTTTCAAATGATTTTTATATGCATCGTGTATAATAAAAAAAATATATATATTTATTTTATTTGACGTATTTCTCCTTCCTCGACCGATTTTCATTAAATCCATCTAATCCAATACCGAGCTGCGAGTCCAAAATTATATCGTAACAATAGATATCTAAATTGACATGCCAATCTAACATACATTAACCTCTTTATATATTTCAACGAAACAAAAACAAAATAAAAAATACAAAACCAAAGAAAAAAAATGTTTAAAAAACTCGAAACGATTTTTCCATGTACCTCCTATAATAAAAAAAACTGTCCAAAAAAAAAACAACTCGCACGATTTTCATATGTATCTTCTACAATAAAAAAAAAAAGTAAAAAAAAAATATTCCCAAAGGCCCGCAGGGTTTTACATAACACCGGTCATACGCGCGGCCCTTCGTCGATCGGCCTATCAGCTGGAGTTGTTATGTGCAGTGGGGTATTATACCGTGCAAAGTGGATACGCCATGTCCGCGAGCGTGTTATCCGTGCGAGTCTCGGCGGACCGCGCCGATTCGAGCTCGACATCGCGTGGCCGGTGTATTTACTATTTCCGGTACACGGATAGCCGTGCCCCGTGTTTCGCGATGAAACGCAGCTGCCCAGGGACTCTCGGGGGTTTAACGATATATGACCAGTAACGCCTATCGGTCCGCGACATATATATATATATATATATATATATATATATATATATATATATAGGAAGAGAGACAACGCGGCCTCGATCGACCTTCGGCATTCATCGGCACGGAGAGCCGTGTCGGACTCGAGGGTTACACGGTGCGCGCTCGTCGCGTCTGCCCACTTCCGGCCGTTACTACTACCGATGTACTTGTTTTTTTGTTTTTTTTATAATCCGCCCGCGGATACATGCCCACATTGCCCCCCCCCCCCCCCCATCGATCGTTGGCAACCCCCGAACGCGCCTGTTCTGTATCTCTTCGTGTGTACATCGATGCCAATCGAATAGTAGGCTCGTACGGTTTGGCCGCTCGTTACGCACCCACGTCACAGCTTTACCCGGATAGCGAACACGGAGGTGTGCAACGACGACGCGCGGAAATGCGCTCGAGGGGTTCAGGGAATTTGCGGTGTACTGTTCGGGCCGGAGGCAGAGAGCACGTCACATTTGGAAACCAACCACCCCCCCCCCCGGCACAGAGATCCGATGCCGTTCGTCCCAGCCCGCGGAAATGTTTTGCACTGAACTGATACGCAACTCCGAATCTATGACTATCGATGGCGCAATTTCTCGTTCAAATCGAGTAGGAAATGGATATTGTTGGGGATTTTTGTTGTGTTACTGTGGGCCGAGGATTATCGCGAGAGTTGCTGTTGGAGATATCTGAGGCATCGGGGGTGAATACCGGATGGGGTTGTTTTTTGAGGGGTCGAGTGGGGATTTCGAGATTAGGGGTGAAGCAACTCGTCGCGCAAGATGCAATGCAAGGATTAAGTCCAATGTCGCCGTTTCAGTTTGTCTAGATTTTTTTTTGTAGATTTGTAGATTTATAGATTTGTAGATTTATAGATTTATATAGATTTATAGATTTATAGATTTATAGATTTATAGATTTATAGATTTATAGATTTATAGATTTATAGATTTATAGATTTATAGATTTATAGATTTATTTTACAAATAAAAGTACAAACTAAAATTGTCACTTATTTAGCGAAATTATTTTTTACTGTGCACTATATGCTATGGTAGTATCTCTCAAGCGACATAGTAATATTTACTAGATCCTTCTCTCAGTGTACGGAACGCCTCGAAGTTATCGGCAAAAGCCTGAGCGAGAACTTCATCCAGTGATGATTATGATTTCGTCGGCCACGAGGGGGAGGGGGGGGGGAGAGGGTGGTTGAAGGAAGACGAAGGGGGAAGAAAGCTCGGATCAGCAGAGAAACGGGATACCTCTCGGCTAAGTCGTTTAGGTCCTTAGTGCGTTCGGCGTACTTCGCTATACCGCAGGGAAAAGCGTCCTTCCTCTCCGCCATCCGCACTGCTAATAATCTCTCCCGTTATCTTCCCCCCCCCCCTGAGTTATCCGTACCGCGACGATCAACCGGCATGGATAGCTATTAAATTATTACGGCGTCGATCACATTAGGAATCGTGACAAATCCGATCTGCCCAGACCGAGATCACTTTAACCCCCCCCCCCCTCCCCCCTCCCCGCTCCCCGTAAGGTCCCCTTCCCACATAGCAAAAATTACCAGCAGGCATCTAACGTTACATGGACTCGAGAAGAATCATCGGGAAGAATAAATGGGGGTGTTTAGGAGCGAGAGTTGCTTTCACGAATCTATTGCGAGAGCTCTAAGGGGGAAGATTCGCCATCGTGCGCTTCTGGCATGTCGATATGGCGGGAAATTTAATCATGTGACTCGGCGAACATTGAGTACCTCTATATATAGATATATGTGTCTGTTATGTGTATACACATGACATACAGATATATGTATATATTACATACACATATATGTATATATGACATACACATATATGTATATATTACATACACATATATGTATATATGTGTATGTGTAATGGGGTCTTTGGACTATATATAGTGGAAAGACGGCATTCGACAGGCGTGAGAGAGGACTATGATACGTCGACTCGGGGAAGGTTATGTGGCGATGAAATTTGCATGGTTAAGGCCGATATGGCTGCCGACGGTCTCGGCTGTCCCGAAGGTGCGCGATGTCGCGTCATAAAAATAAGCGCCGAGCTCTCCGGGTGTCTCCGGGAAAAGTTTGTCCGTTCTTTTATAGCGGAGAAAAAAAATGGTTGTAGCTGTTGCATTAAAATCAACGAGATAAAAAGCTCGAGTATCTCGCATCGGTTAGGCCGAGTTTGAGGAAGAAAAAGCTTCCAGGCTGTTATCCGGGGTCTCGAGAATTTTTTTTTTTTTTTATTGTGGGGCTTGGAGAGAAAATTTCTGAAGCGATGTGAAATCTATCCCGGACTCTGCTCGGTCCGTAACGAAAAGTATAATGTATTTTTTTTTTTTTTAAGGGAGTTTTGAGAGAAGAATGTAGGGGAGAACGGGGCAAAATGGGACAGTGGGGGAAAACGGGACAGACACATTGGGATGCATCGATGGGGCAAAATGGACGTCCTAAAATTATTGGAAATTCGGGTTTTTATAAACACAATTTTTCAATCATTTTAGGACGTCCCATTTTGCCCCGCTCTGCTCTACTAAAGCCGATTAAATTATTTGAATTTAATGAAAAGTATTTAAATCCCTTTAAAAATTCTTTCCAATAATGAACTTAACATATTATTTCAACGTATATGTAAGGTGTAATTTGTACCAAGCCCAAAATGTCAAAAATCCTTTAAACAGAGTGAAAAATATAAAAATTAAAATAAAAATGATTTTAAAAAATTCATTTTTTAAGGGCGTACTGAGAGAACAGTGTATGAGAATCAATTACATTCCATTAACATTAAATTCTTTCCAATAATGAACAAAACATACCATTTCAAAATATGTGCAAGGCATAATTTGCTCCGAGCGCAAAACGTCAAAAGCTCTTTTAACAAAATGAATTACAGTTTTCGTTACCGACTGAGTCACTCTCCGCCTAAAAATCAACAAGATCCAAGGTTCGAATAATTCGAATCGGTTGTTTGGATCTAAAAAAAAAAAAAAAAAAAACCCTTTCAAAAAATTGCAGGCAGAACTCGTAAAGGCCACGAGGAGCGACATAACGACAAGTGTCTGGTCGACAGGGCGAGCAGTCTGTCAAAATGAAAACAGAGAAGGCAGCGGCGACGCCCAGCGAATGGGGAATCATTGAGACAACACTCGAAACTATTCGTCGCCCTTTCTCCGCGACCGGTTTGAGAGTTCCAATAATATTTTTCTTTATCAGGGTAATTGACGAAATTGGGAATGTTCGATCGCCCTTCCCCTCTCCCCAGATCGGCACCTTCAATTCGTCGCTGGTAGCGACGGCAAGTGCAGGGCAAGTGCTCGAGAATTCGATGAATTGTGGCCCTGCATCGAATTGGTCCTCTCCAGTCGTGTTGTTCGGCTTTGTTATCGATCAAAGCAAACGTTATGTATATGTATATGTATATGTATATGTATATGTATATGTATATGTATATGTATATGTATATGTATATGTATATGTATATGTATATGTATATGTGTGTCTCGCGACCACTCGACTGTTTCATTGTGCAGCAAAACGCGCTCGTACTCCCCATTCTGGTGCGATTGTACGCGTTTCTCATCCATCCCCCAGTCCCACCCCCGGTGTTTTCACAATAAACACAACCTGTCCGCATCGGCCATCTCTCGACGTTCGCGCCAAAGTAAAGTCGAGCTGTTCTTTGCGCGGTTTGCAGCCGGGTCCGGGCAATGTTTGCGACCTGTCAGGCCGCAGCCCTTCACCACGCGAGCTACCGGTGAACAACCCTAGCGCGTGTTGCCCCTACGGAGGGGCGACGAGTGATGATCCGGCTGCACCGGTCACCGAATAAGTACAGTCTCGACAAAAGTGTACTTTTTTTTTAAGTGAAAAAAATTAATAATATAAATAATGAATCCCCTCGTCACCCGCTTGGATTTTTAGCCTAGACATTGGGGTGGTCCTTGACTTGAACATTTTTGAATTTTTTGGAGACCCCGTCTTATTGTGAGGTATAACATAAAAATGTGATGATAAGTGAAAAAATTTTAAAATTTAACAGAAAAATGTGAAAATAAGTAAAAAAAAAATGTAATAATGTAAATATTGAATCCCCCCGTCACCCGATTGGATTTTTAGCCTAGACATTGGGGTGGTCCTTGAATTGAACATTTTTGAATTTTTTGGAGACCCCGTCTTATCGTGAGGTACAACATAAAAATGTGATGTGTAAAGAATCTTCGAAATTAATGCATTTTTATTTACCCGCAAGACGTCCAAAATTCATTTCCCTGTAAATTTGCCTTTTTTGGGAAACATTTTTCTTCGATTTCAAGCGAAAAAAATCTTTTGTATTTATCCGATCGACCCTCGTCGACAAGGAGCGTTTGTCGAGCGTACGAATGGTTTCATTTTTTACCGTGCATATTCTCGAATTCCTGAATAAATGATCTCCATTCCTTTTTGGCGGGTGCCTTCGCGGTAGGTTAAATTTATGGTCGAGCATGCGATCGCTGAATTATTTGTCGGGAGAGTCACGATCTCCGAGAGTGGTTGGAGCCATCATCCTCGCGAGGACCAGGCCAAAAGCACCGGGAGTCCTCCAAGAAGTGCCTTTGGACTTCCTCCCCCACCCCCGCGCGCCCGCAGCTCTGCTTTTGCTGTGTGTCCCGTGTCGCGCGTGTTCCCTGCACGGAGGCATGCCGGTCGCCTGTGTGCGCTGCTCTTCGGGCTATTAGAGGTTTCCGGCCGACTTGCCGACCCCCCAACCGCCCCCCTCGAGCGACGACGTCGATGTCGGCCTCGGCCCGCCGCAACATCCCTCTAAGCTGTTTAAACTTTGCGGAACACCCTTACCCTTCCACGCAGTGTATATAGTACAGATATATATATATATTTATGTGTGTGTGTGTGTGTGTGTGTATGCATAGGGCACACACACACGCGCGGTTACTCTTCGCGGAGCGAGCTCTTTACGCCTCGTTAGACGCGTACAGACTAAAGCAAATTCGGTATTATGCGACGGCGGCCAATGGAGAAAATTCAATTCAACCCTTATTCGTCCGCCTTTGCGATCGAATTGGGGGGAAAATTTTTTCTCTATAGCTACACCTCAATTAACTAATGTGGTGCTATTTTAAAAATAAAACAAACTGTTTTTTGCGGTTATTATTACGGTTCAATTTGTTATTTTTTTTATTTAACAAAAAAAAATGTTTTCTCTCAAATATTGACTCTTTCGTAAAGGCTTGCGGACTAAAGTTGAATCGGTATTATGCGGTATCGGTATTTAACGGTGTCGAATTGAGAAAATTCTATTCAAGTCATATTCAAAATTCGATTCAAGCCTTCGATTATTCCTTTGGAATCGAAGTAGGGGAAATCAATGTCAATGTCAATAGGTTGACATTTTTAAAAATATATTTTATTTTCTTGCCGATAATTATTAATGTCCAATCAGTTATTTAAAAAAATTGTTAACAAAAAATGTTAACTCTCAAACATCAACGCTTTCATAAAATCGCACAGACTAAAACAAATTTGTTATTAGACGTCGAAGATAATTCGATTCACCCCTTATTCATCCTCCTTTGCGATTGATGAGGGGAAAAAAATTCCTCGGGAGCCAGACATCAAGATCAATGTGTTGCAAGAAAAAAAATTAATTCTTTTGCCGATAATTATCAATATCCAATTGGTTATTTTATTTTTTATTTTTAACAATTTTTTTCCCCCTCACACATCGACTCTTTCATAAAATCGTGGTGGTTCGTCTCTTCGTCTCAATTTATTGCTATAAAAAAAAATTAATTCTTTTGCCGATAATTATTCATATCCAATTGGTTATTTTTTTTTATTTTTAACATTTTTTTCCCCCCTCACACATCGACTTTTTCATAAAATCGTGGTGCTGAGTCTCTTCGTTCGCGACTTCGCGACTACAAACACACGCATCCGGCGCAGGGGACAGCGGCGGACGAACAATATTAGCCGAGCTCTCATTCGAGATGTATATAAGCGCGAAAGTGGAAACGCAACACAGCGAGGAATTCTCTCCCTCGTGTCCCGGTGTGCAACGAAGGGTGCAACCCACCTACCCACCTAATAATGATTTTACGTTACGCCACACGCCGGTCCCCGGGGAATCTCCTACGGGTGTGCCGCACCCTCGGTTGCACATGGCCCGCCGTGTGCTCGAGTACGCGCCAGTCGACCAAGCCAACCCAGTCTGATTATCATTAGAAGCTCGCCCGGAGTCCCCGGGACGCGGCTCATTTTATTTCTCTCCTTCTATCTGACGCTCATTTTTTTTTCCTTTTTTTATCTGTCCTCCGACCTTCGTGCACGCACGCAACGCTTCCTCGTGGGATCCGTGAGATTTGGCGCCGCCTCGAGTTAACGAAGAACGGATGAAAAAATACTTTGGCACAACATACATTTTTTTATTTTTTTTTTAGCGATAATTATCACGCTCGTAGGGCCTTCACTTGCGAGGAAGAGATTGCCGACTGGGCACACTGTGGTTGCACTCAGAAAAATAATTTATAAATAGTTAATATTTATTTTTATTAAATACATATTTATTTGAATGAAATAAATATTTATTTAAACCAAAGAAATATTTATTTGCGGGGGGGCTCGTCAAATAAATAATTTCTCTGGGTGTATGCTGGGTACACGGTTTGTCCCTCCTGAATTAATAATTCGAATAAAAATGTTGTCAAATTTTTGCTGCCAAAAAAAAAACCGATAAATGTCACGCTCATAGGGTTTTCACTTGCGAGGAAGACATCGCCGACTGGCCATATAGCACGAAATATTTCAAAAAATATATGAAAATAATATTTCGAAATATTCCATCAAAACATTCCAACGTTCCGTTCTTAAATATATCAGAAACATACTCAGTCTTTCAACGCATTATTTTTCTCGGTGCACTCTCAATCCCTCCCGAATTAATAATTCCTATAAAATTATTATAAAATTCTTCCCCACCCCGACAAAAAATCCAAAAAACAACTATAACATATTCTCACTATCCACCCGAACGCCAGGAACGCCAGTACTCGCGATCAACCATCGACTCTTCCATCCAAAGAAGCCCGACATCTTCGCGATACCCCAAGAACCCCAAAAACAACCCCCGATTTCCAATCTTTAAAATCGTACGAAATATTTCAAAAAATATATGAAAATAATATTTTGAAATATTCCATCAAAACATTCCAACGTTCCGTTCTTAAATATATCAGAAACATACTCAGTCTTTCAACACATTATTTTTCTCGGTGCACTCTCAATCCCTCCCGAATTAATAATTCCTATAAAATTATTATAAAATTCTTCCCCACCCGACAAAAAATCCAAAAAACAACTATAACATATTCTCGCCATCCACCCGAACGCCAGGAACGCCCGTACTCGCGATCAACCAACTCTTCCATCCAAAGAAGCCTAACATCTTCGCGATACCCCAAGACCCCCAAAAACAACCCCCGAACCTCGACCCCCCCCCCCTCCCGAAGAGTGAATTCGTCGAGGCGACAATTGTTATCTATCGCTCCTCGCTCTGCAGCTCCTCCGGACCCGACTCATTGTGTACCACCTCGTTCTCTCCCGGTCTATCGGGCCCGCCCGGGTAGATCCACTGAATTTTTCATCCCCCTTGGCTGAATAATGAATTAAATGTTCCTGGGACTTTCGTAGTCTCCACGGTTCCCTTCATGCGCGCGCGCGCGCTGCGCCGAGGTTCTCCCAGCGCGTACATAAGAGAACTCCCATAGGTTGTTAGCGGGCCGAGCAGCCAAGTGACCATCGGTTTCGCTTTGTATGCCTCTTTTGTCGACCCTCCGCCGGTCCCGAGCCGAGGAAGGACAGCCGAATCGGAAGGGGCGAATTGGGGCGCGAGAGAAAGATCGCCTGCTCAGGGGGAAGGGGGCGAGGGGGAGTGCGGGGGGGGGGGGGGGGTGAAGAAGAAACCGACTGCCGAGCCGTCGGCTCTCCGAATGTAGCGAGCTCCTTCGAGGCGGGGAGGGGGAGGACAAGGTGATAATTTGATAAGACATCGGGAGCGGAGAGAGCGTTGCCATGGAGACGATACACCACCCGGATAGTGAGTTCCCACCCTCTCCGGACTTTCATCCCTCCCCGCAACTTCCATCCCGCTCCGACTTCCGGTCTCGGCGGAGACGCCGAAGATACGCGCTACTTCCACCCGCGCGACGAGCCGCGGGGGGGGGGGGGGGGGCTTCTTCGGCTCTCGACCCCTGCTCCATCAACCCCGGACACACGGGTGTCAAGTGTCCCACCCTCAGCTCCTTCGTATTTTTCCTCTCCGCGCCTCGCGTCGAGCCTTGTGTGTACACTTATCGCTCCTCGGCGACCCCCGTCGCGGCGCCCTAGGACAACGTATCGAAGACAAACACCCCGCCACCCGAGACTTCACCTGCTGCCGTCCGATCGCTGATACGTCGAACCGATTTCTCATACGTGGTGAGCGGATTCACATGACGTTTAACAATCAGATAGGTTTATCAATTCTTCGGGTTTTCCCAATCTTAGAATTTTTTTTTTTTGTTCTCTCCAAATCTCCAATATTTTTTATATCTACAATTCCATAATTTTTTTGTTGTTCTAAATTAGAACTGTTTCAAATAAATATCACGGTCCATTCGCAAAATAATTTAAAAAAAATTAACACCAGAAAAATCGGGTTCCTTCGAGTTCAAAAATGTGTACCAAACGTTCTAACTTTTTTATCGTCCAAGTTGCATCTTGGTTCTCGTGTAAAACATCCGGGTCGCCGAGCGAGTGAGCCGTCGAGTGTCATCGATGAGGGACAAATTGAGATTTCACTGTTTTTATTCCCACGGCTTGCGAGGGGCGGCTCGGTATAATTCGTCGGGTAGTAAAAATCTATTTGAAGATTGGTATCGGTCGCGCGGGGCACGGTGGCATCATCGTCCCCGCGAGAGAGCAAATAGAGTCGAGAGACCCCCCGCTGGTGTTTTCTCCGCACGGTTCGAGGCAGGGCGAAGGGCGCATTACGATTATTACCGTGGCGGGATGAGCTCGTGGCACAGAGCAGCGGAATCAACCTCCCTCCCTCGACCGACCGCCCTTACCGAGCGGGAGATTTTCCGCCGGTGGTACGACGGCCTGGCACACGCGACCACATGTGTTCATGCTGGTCGGATGAATTCTCGTGCCCAGCGCACTGACTTCGTCCAGACGGTCTGCTGCATTATTTATCGTTGTGTACCTCGAAGCGGACCTCCGCTAATTGATCCCGCGACTTCTCTCCCTTACGCGGGGTTGTTTCCGCGGATATATATATAATCTTGCTCTTTATATCAAAACTGACGGGCATCGAGCCGGCGAACGTCGCATTAAGCTAGTACTGACGCAATGACTGACGCCGCCTAAGTTTGAGAGGAATAACAGAGAATTACAAACACTTCTCGATCGGATAAAAATCTGAAAAAAATCAAGCATATGGAAGACGCTGATAAGATTGTTCGTCCATAATAATGATCCCGAAATGTTCTTCGTTTCCTTTATGTTAAAATTTGTTTAAAATCGTAATTTTCAAGTATTAGATAAGATTCTGAAAAAATTCATACGTATTCAAAAAAATTATCAAATCATTTTCGTAAGAAAAAAAAAATTTGGTTGCCGGGTAATTTGTTGCACAATTTTTTTTCAGTTGTTTGTTATGAACACTCTGAAATTATTATTATGCACAAACGATCTTGTCAGCACCTTTTATATGCTAGAATTTTTTCAGATTTTTTCCTCATCGAGAAGTGTTTGTAATCTTTGTCTTTTTTCTCTCGAACTTAGGCGGCGTCAGTCATTGTGCTAGTACTACCTTAACTATCGATCATCTCTCACGTCTAAGCAAACGGCTCAATTTTCCTCACTTAGAGACCGAAACTGCAGTTCGTAACCAAGTTTTTTGAGATACCCAGCTAGATTTTGCCAGCAAATGGGCAGCATATAAAAATTGCTGCATGTGCGTCCGCATTTGCCTATGTTTTTGCCAGCTTTCAACGCTGTGCTGCAATCTCGTGCTAGAAACTATTGTTGCAATTTTGCTGGCGAGCAAACAGCAAAGCGTGATGGCAAGCAATTGCCCTTCTATTGCCCGTGACGCGCTTTTTGACTGCATTGTTTATCGCATTTGTGCCTCGAAGCGGACTTCTACTAATTGATTTCGTAACTTCTCTACCTTTCGCGGGGATGTTTCCGCGGATACATGTATGATCTCGCTCTTCATATCAAAACTGATAGGCATCGAGCCGCCGAACATCGCGCGGTCTCGGTCCAATATTAACTATCGATCTTCTCTCACGTTACTTCCAAACGATCTGCTCAATTTACCTCACTTCAAGACCGAAATAATATATTGCCAACAAGTTTTTTGAGACACGAGCGGCCGATTTATATTTATATGAACATAAATACGATGTCTTATTCGGCTACGGCGACTAGTTCCGGGATTAGATGCAGCTGAGAGGACGAAAGTGTTAATTTTAACACGTTTCGGGCTTATTCGCGGAAACCCTTTTCTGAACGATGTTCATTCTCCTACAAGTAACAATTGTATAGGTGTTATAAATATGTTTCTTTTATCCTAAATTTGTTCAATGATAACCCAAATTTAATGACGACTGGTCGTCATTAAGTTTAGGTTTTTTTTGCTAAGCGCTGTTTTTGTCAACGACTAGACATAAATTTTGTTTATTGTCGAGGAAATTTAGGATAAAAGAAACATGCTTGTAACACAGATATAATTGTTGCACTTCACACTTCATTGTTAAATTTAACACGTATCGGGCTTATTTTCGGAAACTTTTTTTTTTTTTTTTTTTTGCTAAACGCTGTTTTTGTCAACGACTAGACATAAATTTTGTTTATTGTCGAAGAAATTTAGGATAAAAGAAACATGCTTGTAACACAGATATAATTGTTGCTCCGGTCTATGTTATTAATCTATTACAAAAATTTACTTAAAAAGCAAAAATAATAAATTCAAAAAACTGACCTGTATGTATGTACGTGTGTTTCTTCATGTCGCTCTTCTGGTGAAACCGCTTGCCGCAGAATTGGCAAGGATAGGGCCTCGTGTCCGAGTGAATTAGGAGATGAGTGCTCAGCGTGCTGGATCTCTTGAAGGCTTTGCCGCACTGTTTGCACTCGAAGACCTTCTCCGCGGAGTGAACCGCTCTGTGCTGAGTCAAACTGATCTCGTGACCGAAGGTTTTGTTGCAGAGTTCGCAGGCGAACGGCCTCTTGCCGTTGTGCGATCTTCTCGCGTGTACCTACGACATGAATTTTTGTTCGTCATCATTATCGTCAACGACGGTCTCGCTTCTGCGCATGTAAAAAAAGCTTCGAGGAAAAACCCGGCCGGGACGAAAACGCGGGGTTGAAGTTCGGATCGTTACGAGGGTGCAAAACTGTTGCTAGGGAATTTTTATCCACTTGTTCCCACAACCGCTTTCCGAAAGGTTGAATGGACCATGTGCGATAGGGTAAAGGTGGTGAATATGGCCCACCTCGATTAACACGTAAATCAATGATCCATGGACCGGGCCATATTCCCCACTTTTACCCTATTTTAAAAAGTACTTGAACGAAGTACTCATAATT